>VMBQ01008956.1:0-34838 GCA_007657795.1 Dreissena rostriformis
TCCCTACCTATCGACCCTGTTTTTTTTCCCAAGGAGACCGGAAACGGACCTATTTTTTTGGCCTAATCTTGAACCAACCCATGAATATGAACAGTTTAAGCAAAATATAATTAATTAACGTCTTCAGTTGTACTGTAAATAAAGTGCCGTTTATTTCGATGGCATTTGTTACAAACAAACTAACGCATAAACCTACACATTTACTCGCATTTGTTGCAGAATCAAACTCTGTGTATATGTATCGAATGAGCGCTGCACATATTTTCCCAAGAGTGTATATGGCTTTCATACATGAATGAGCTTTTGACTGTAAAAACAAACACTATTTACAATTGTATTAAACTCTTATGTTCTGGTTATACTTCTTCTGAAACGTTATACAATTGTACTAGTTGTAAGCCAGGTATTCATCAACGTTGTATATGTTTAAAAAGAAAAAAAGATCATTAAGCCGACTTATGTTTTACATTATAGCCCATTGACATTTTACTGTAATATTTGAGATGTTGTCATTTCATCAAGATCATTAGAACTTGCTTTGTATACTTAAGAGGGTATATTTTAGACTTGCACATGTTTAAAGATGCACAATAGAGGTCGACGGTGCACACACAATGTTAATTATTTTGAACAGACATGGGATATTTAGAAAACAAACTTAACCAACATATTCATTTATGCGTTGTTGATATATCCTGTTTTTATACAAATTGTTAATTTATCTTAACTTAAATATGTTGAACCATAATTATGCTACATCGAAATTATAAAGAAACAGATTCTTAGTTTATGGCAAATGAACTAAAGCCACGAGCAACACAGTGAGACGCAAACGCATAACAGAGACAAACGTATTGCTAATATGAATACATGAATACAACTTTAGTAGCCGCCAAATAGCGGGGAATGGTAATCATTGCAATATTCATAAATAATGCAAATGCGTATTAACAATGCGTAATAAAATTAATTCACATAAATAGAAAAAAATACACCGACAGCATTTTTTGATAAATCCGTTATTAATGTGCTATCGTGTAAGTTTTCAACAGCACTCTTAGTATATCATATCTAAAAAATATGAAAGCTTTACGGCAATTTTATTTAAAGGCTGGTATTTATTTATATTTCAATCGTGAAAATGAGCCCTTGCATAAACCATTGACTTGAAACCATGATTTTTAACTTTGTTTGATTGACACGCTTTGTGATATTTATGTTATGAAACAACCCTTATTTGCAAGCCTTTAGCAATCCTTTAGCTAGCTGCTATCATTATGTAAAAACCCACTATGTTTTTATATAATCTCCTTGAAATATCTGTCGATAACAGATACTATGTTGCTGTAATAATGATCAAATTACGAGGACGTTACCGATTATCACTATTTTTATTTTTTTTATATCATTGCGATCTCGGCGGAATGACATAAGATAACCAATCGGCTGGATTCACCGCCAAATGATCCATAGTAACTTGAGATTGCAACTGAAAAAACTTCCATATAACATGATTCATATGATCAACTATAACAGCAAGATACAAGTTAAAGTTAATTGGCAGAAGCAGCATAATAAACCGATTGCAACATATAATGTATACATACATAATGTTGACCCGAAAATTGAGAATGCATAGACACATTCTTAACTTTAGAGAGCTTATTAGATGTTTATAGTTATGTCGTAGGTAATTAAATATATTTACAATATTGTAAGACTAACCAAATAAGACTTACAACAAGTCAATTAATAAAAAGTAACTGAACTAAAGATGTTATAAGTGCGTTTGAGTGCTTGAACACAAATAAAAAAAAAAGTTCACTTAATTATAAAAGATAAAAAAAGAGTAGTAAACTACTAGATTATTTCTACTGGTATGGATTGTGTAATAATGTCTTATCGCATTTAAACAACTACTTAGTCAACATAATAGTTTCAGTTTTAACCAACAAGACAAAGTAAACGGAAGTTTTCTGTTTACTATGCGTGTTTTAAAGAAGAAATGTATCCATAGAGCACGTGTGCCCCACATTTCATTGTTGTCTCATTACTCCGCTAATGTCAAAAGCAAGATGTTTAATGGCAACAGTTTACTTTTGACCCTTATGTATGACCTTGATCTTTGAGGCAGTGAGACGGCGGATACACTTGACAGTCTGCCTTTGCATCGTGGTCATTTGTAGTCCGTTATTTTAAAAAAGTATGATGAATTTGATGTGTTTTATGTCCGAATAAGACCTATGCCTTCTACGTGTTACATTGACCTTAAGATGTTAAACGTTTGCTATGTTGAGTTCTTAACGCGACATGTTGTCGTGTGATGGTTTACATTTGCGCCAAGTTATTTTGAAATCCATCAATAAAGGGCAAAAGATATGGCGGAGACGGGAAATGACAAGCTGCTTAATGGCAAAATTTGTTCTTTGACCTCTAAGAATTCCCTGGACCTTCCATGTAGGGAGACGAGTGCTACATTCAACACGTCGACTTATGATTGTTTACATGTGTGCCGAGTTATTTTAAATCAGTATTTATGTGATGCAACGATCCTTAAGTTGTATGCCATCCGATAAATAAAATATATACAACACACGAAAATGTATTTATATGTTTATAAACAACAGATGCATGTAATAATTATATGTTATCATGTGGTTGCCAAAGTTTTTTCCGCTGTCACAAAAAACATATCTGCACTCCAAAGCACAATGTCTCTATCAATATTCACAGACTTCTTAACATAAAGTACGCTTATCAGTTTTCTCGCTGAAGAACTAATCGGCAAACCTATTTTTTTTCAAATAACATGAGTTGAAAAACCAAGTTGTGATATTTATAGTGTACAGTGTTTAGGCGCTCCCTATGGCGCGATACCTCTTCTAATAAATGAATTGTCGTGAAAACTTGTTAACTTTTTTGTCAGTTGAAGCTGTCGTGTTTGCTAGCCATTTGATAGTAAATTAAACGCGTAATACCATACTTATATTAATTCCACAATATAATACAACATAATCAACAAACCTTGATGTTGCGTTTCATCACTCGTCTACATAATGTAATCATGCCAAGTGTGGACGACTACTGTTTCCCCGGTTTCTAGTGTGGAAAGGCGTGATCTACACTGATGTCGCCATTTGCAGGTTCTCGAATAAGGTGGTATCATAAATACAAGATTGCAGACCAATGTACAAACAAATACTTGCTGCACAATGGATAAATGCAACTTTAGGCAGGGGTGGACAATATTGATATTGGCAATCTAGCGTGTAATTAACTACAGCTGTGCGCGGATCTTTGAGCTATCCCATTAGATTTAGCATCGTCGTATAATCATATTGCTTTTAATGGAGTAATGAATACAATAGTGTTGTACTTAAAATAACATAGTGCACTTTGAGAGCTGGATTTGCCGTCAGAAGAACTAAATGAAATATTACAAATAGTATAATTATAAATATTATGGATGTGAAAGATTGTTATCAATGAAATGTTTTATACCCTATGTGAGTCCAAATTATCCGCGTATTATGCGCAACAGTGCACTTGTCAGTGATTTGTCAAAATTCCAGCGCCCAATTTAAACATAACAAATCAATTATTAATGACTAGAACACAACACCTGTAAAGTAACTTAATAAATCATTGACTGGTAGCTAATGTGCAATAAATATACACAAACAAAACACAAATTGTCAGATCATTTTTTGAAAATTCTATCGTTTTTATTTTAAGACATAAAAGATATACAATTGCAAATGTATCGTATACAAAATCCGACATCTAAAAAATGCTCTATTAGTTCGATGGTTTGCTCAATATTTAAATCGACACTGCTTGATGTCAGTTATCGTCCTTGTAAACGTAATTTTGTATTGCCTACTTTACAATATCCTTCTTACTCGTTGTGTATAACTTGTTTCAATAACATTTGAAACTGATATCTCATTAAGATTTATTAATTAATGCATAGTATGTCATATTTACTGTCGTGGATTGTACAAGCAATTTGTCACTTGACTTAAATAAAAGACTATTAACTACAACACTCGCCTTCCTGGTAATGTTTCTGGTGTTATTTTTTATATTTCTTGCGATTTCAATTTGCGTTATTATAAAGCATTTCAATGCATCATCATGGCATATTTTCATGCAGACATATGTATTATGGGCCTTTAATTGATTAAAACCCGGTGTATTAATATAAGACTAGAACCTTCAGCGTCAGTACGTAATACATAGGCCGCTGGCGTTTTGAGTAATTGTTCCTCTCCCGACATGGTATGTATGGGACATGGTTTTTATCCCCAGACGAAGTCGGAGGGATATAGTTTTGGCGTTGTCCGTCTGCACGTCCGTCCGTCAGTCCGCCCGTATGTCACAAACTTTTCAGGGCAATATCTCATACACTAAATAAGATTTTGACATGCACCATGCAGGGTGTATGTTTATCAATGAGGAGACGTGCCATGTACACGAACTATAACCCTACACTTTTTAAAATAAGAGTTATTGCCCTTTGTTGGTTCTGTATGATGTAACATTCCAGGGCTCTATCTTAGAAACTATACACGATTTCAACATTAAACTTCATGGGTGTATGTTAATGAGTAGCCTTGCCACTATAGGATATATTGAACACATTGAAAACCATTCTGAACGACGTATGGAGAGAGATGTCTGAACGGAATTCAAATCGATTCAGTATATCTGCAATCAGCGTAGATTTGCTGGTGTAAAGAATGTTAAAAATGAAAGTCCAATTACTGTATAAACATAATTTAATAGATAGTGTATCTAAATGATAACCGAGCCTTATTTCCGACGCACGTATACAGATAAATGTCCAAAGATGGAAGCAAAATATTGAGACATATTTTTTGGATTTTAACCGTGCATGTCACAGATACTTAATAATAAGTTGAATCATACACTGAATCAACCTTAATGAATTGTTGTTCAAAACTCATATAATTTCATCATAATTACTGCTGACAGTTGACCATTATTGCACTGGAAATTCAAAGTTTTTACAACATATAGAACTCAACATACATATTATGTTAAACAGAACATATACGCATTGAAAAAAAAACCCGTTGTGATCAAAGACTTCCTTCACTGTACCTTCGTTCTGCTAATAAGTGATTTTGTTTGCTAATGCAGCTGAAGTGTTGTATAAATTTTTGTTACTACAAGAAAATAACATTACTTAACTGTATTTGATTTGCATAATGAAGACTGCTAATGCATCACGGACTAGAGTTGAGCTCCGCATGGCAATTTTTAATTCGGTCAACGCAATGTTGCTATGAGAGTTAAAACCATAGTATGTAATGATGTTTTGATGGCGACTTGCCAGTTCTAACACTACTTGTAGGACTGAGTTAGCAGGCAAAATATTTGATATTCCATCACATGTATTGGTTCACCATAAAGTTTATTAAATTGTTCTGCTAATGTTTTATATCATATTGGTAGTTAAAGGAGAATAATACTGTCCCAAATTGTGGGTAACATCCAATAAAGCAGATTTAAACAAGGCATTTAACCATTATATTTAAAACAACAGTTTATAAAGTTACCAAATTGCATGTAGATGGTTGTGATGTTTTAGTCGAATGACTCCGGTGACGGATTGGTTGCAACGTATGAGGACACTAAAGGAGCTATTGACAACTTGCTGGTGTCGTAGAGACATTAAGCGGTATTTTTCAGTGTTGATATGCATTATACAATTCAATCTAGACAATGTATTCGTTATGGACTTAAACAGATTGAAAATCGATGAATTTCCCGTATAAGAATTCATCAGCACGCAAATTGCGACGAGTACCCAGTTTTACATTATCGTTAGATGGCATCGTATTGCATTTCATCTAAATTGCTGAATAGCAAAGTGATTTTATGAGAAACAATACGTAGTTCAAATAACTGAGTTCATGTTTGTTGTCATACGTGCAGATGTTTTCTTTAAGAAATGAGATTCATTTGAATACCATGATATAGAAAATATAATTTTTCGATATAGTGAACATACGATTATTAGGGGGAATTGCATATTCGATGATAAGGTTGAAATGTTCTAGAAATAAATATAAAAGGAATAAAGCAATAGTCACACTTTTGCTTTTATTGTTCTTATTTTGTACTTCAATAGGTACGACTTGTGTACGAGTCGGGTACGATTTAGCAAGCGTACGAGTTAAACAGAAATATAACGGGTTGACTAGAGTACGAGTTAACTAGGTTACGAGTTAAGCTGTTATCTATTAAACTCTAATGGCGTTCTAATAGCAAACTAACAATATGAGTATCTAATGCATTTTGTATCGACCTAATCTGGGGAAATATATTGCCACCGATTGATTAAGCGCGAGTTTTTCTACTGTTGATAGAACTGGAAATTCAATGTATATATNACTACATTTAATGCATGTTTCTTTATCTGGAATATATAACTATATGTTTTTTTCTCATTAAACACTGTTTTTCATATGCGTTAGACGTGTATTAAGTAAGAAAATCAATAGCAAAATACTTTGTTGTTTCAATTATTTGAATACATATCATAATTGAGTGTATGTATATTATCATTGAGTTTGTAAATTGCAAACAAATAAAAATGTTTCAAATACATATGGCATTCGGTTAATTAAACGACGCAGGTTTGTTTGCTTGATGAATTGTTATCTTTCGGTTATGATTTTTATGTACGACACTCTTTGACAAACTATTATATAATGAAACATACACGCTACCTGGGCTTGTATTCACCAAACAATTCCTAATTCTTTAGTCGAAGAATACAGAATAGTCTTTAAAATGATTTTTTTTTCAAACATTTCTTCAATTTTGAATTAAACTTGGAATTATCCACATTTATCTACCTTCATCTAGTATCATTCTTCATGAAGAACATATTCTGAATGACATAATTACCAGTGGTATCATGTATATATTCAAACGCTGGATGTATTTGTTCTAATTTAATGATTTATTCTTAAGTCTAAGAATGTGTTTGTGAATATGGGCTTAAGCTATGATTGCGACGCTACATTCGCTAACGTTTTCCCTTATTCTTCTAATGCACCAAACACATCAATACAATCATAATGCGAGGCACATCACGTTCACCTCACGCCCTCAATCTATTAATCGGTCTATAAGTGGAAACCATGTGTAGCATTTTGAAGATTTCATTCGCATTTCATGCTTCAAAAAGAACCACTTCAGTAAATATATTATTCTATTTCATGGTACGTGCATGTTTTATCCACGAACATGTGATGGCTATGAGTTAGATTTTCAAGCGGCAGCAGAGATTTTACAGACACAAACAAAACCAGTGTATTAATCGGTTTTGCGTGATATCTGCAATTATTTTTGTTTAAGTTAGCGTGAGTGCCACCCAATAGGAATACATAAATGTTTGTAAACCATCTTAACTAGTTTTGTTAAAAACCTTCAATGACATCACATATTATCTGGAATTTCTGGGCAACCGCATACGGGTCTAAATGCGTCGTTTTCGTTTGTTTTATATTTTTCTGTTACAAGAGGACGCATTCAGTCCTCATATATGTTTGCTCTAAACCGCCATTGCAAACGTGATTTGCTTTATTAATGATATAAAGTGTTAAAAACAAACAAATAATATATAATTACAATATAGAGTGCATTTATTGCTATGCCGCAAAATCTAAAACAAATAATTTTGAAAATTGTGTTTTAAAGTCGAAAAACAGCTTTAAAAAAAAATATATTTTTTTCATTGAAGGGACTTGTTCACAGATTTTGGCATGTTTTGAAGTTTGTCATTAAATACATTACATTGATAAATATAAACATCAGAACTAAAGAGCTACAATATAAAAACATGAATAAGAGTAAAAAATGAAAAAAAGAGAGAAAAAGGTAACCTCACTAGGGCTCGAACCACTGACCCATGGAGTAAAAGCCAAGCGCCGAAACCACTATGCCATCCGTCTTCACATGTGTATGTGTGTAATTCAGAATTTATGTTCGGGTCGTCGTTGAGTCTTTACGACTACATTATGTGCGGACCTGACCATCCGTCCCCACATGGGTTACCATTTATTTTATACTATGTATAACTATCCACGTGTTGTTACAAAATATAACGATAACACAAGAAATCGAAATTTTTAGATCGTTTCGCGTCTGAGACGCTCTATAATTTTATCAATTTCTAACGATGATTTTTCGTAAACGAAAGTGTATTTTCAGTATCAGTCTGAGGCATTAGTGTAATTTCGCACACTGATGTACATTGTTCATTTATTTCTTGAATCTGTGACAAAAAGTTAAACAATTCTCATTTTGATAAACTGTGAACAAGTCCCTTTAATACAATGATTATTATCCGAACAATGGGTCCTTTCATGTAGATACATTATTTAAGACACACACATATCATAAACAAGACAAATATAACTAAACAAAATAAAACTGGGGTGAGCGGATTGGGACAGTCCGTGTAAATCAAACTAGAGGTTTTCACACATAGCCTCACTTCATGTACAAGTGTTTGTTTAACGTGCAAGGAGGATGAGTTAGCATTTTCTAGAATGTTGCTTTAAATTTCGATGTTGCAATTATTGCGCGGGCTCCGTACGTTTCGGATAGATCTTCATGCAATGAAATCATTTGCACACATGAAAAATCGAATCGCTGTTTGACTAATGCATTTATTTTTTCAAATGACAATGCACGTTCCATTAGTGCATCACCATTTTCTGAGACAAACATACGCACTTAATTTCCCAATAAATACATCATAAGTTTGCTCATAGTTTCGCGGCATAACATTAAATGCAATAACACTGACATACAATTTTGAAAATACGACCTGACAATGGTGTCCTACGCTTAACATCAATTTAGTCGTATATAACTTCACACGTGACAATTTAAGAACTATCTTTAATCAGTTGGGTTGTTTGTAGAACACAATTAACAATTTAAACAATTAACTGTAATGAAAACTAATGAGTAATTACACTATTTTTACTGCAATATACGGCTATTATATTACACTATTCAATCATCGAGAAATGCAATTGCAATTAAACTGATTTTTTGTTTTTATAATTGTTATATTTTGATTGAAATTGTATTGGGTTGATGGTCGTTTTGATTATGGGAACATCTGTCCTGTCGTAATAATGTCAAGCCAATCCCAGCAAAAGTTATAAAGCAGAATTGCCGTGTAAATCCAATACTGACAATAACACTGTCACTTCAGGCGTAGCGACCAATGTCCTCTAGCCATCCATGAGCGAAACGCAAGTGAATTCCGACCATGATCACGGCCTGAAAGGACGTCGTTCATATCGTATGACAAGCTCTTCAACATCCTGGCCTTAACCATTCTCAACATCAGTGAATCAGAGAACAGTTAGGAATCAGCTAACAATCTTGCTCTGGAATGTTCAGGGTATCAAATCCAATATGGCGCTGACTTATTTAACGTTGCAGCGACTATATTTGTAGACGGACCGACGGACGCTGACGTATTTGACGACGGAATTAATGGTGCTGAATTATATGACGACTGTACTACTCGCGCTGACGTACATGACGAAACAAGAGACGCATCAACAAAAGTTATTTCCGTAGCTGAGGTGTCGACAGTTGAACCATCTGACGACAGTCATCTTGTAGGGAAGAACATTCAGGATGGTCACGTAAGTCCAGGTCTTAAAAACAGGTTGCATACACTCGAAGAACAGTACGTATAACTTCACCAATTCGAGTCATGAGTTGAGAAGTCTTGCAGTTTTCGCCCTTTTAAAACTTCGAAAAAACATGGTACGTTGTTACGACGTGTTCTTCGCCGTCGTAATAAGGTCTGTCGAGCTGGAACTGGTGCGAGCTAATGGCAGATTCAGGCTTTCATTATCTGCAAACTGCCAATTCAGGTTATATTGCTACAATAAAATCAAAGAGAGCCTTCTGTTGAATGTCAGTATACTTTTATATTGGTAAATATGACCGTAATACATAACTGAACGAAAAATGTGTGACTCGACACTTGATTTCCTCGAGCGCTAATCTCATGTTCATGTTGAATTGGTGTAGAATTGTAGCTACATAACCGGCTATAAACGGTATCATTTTAGACCATAGTTCATAATGTGTTCGGCCATAATTGCGATTGCTTCATCTGAATGTTCGACATCTAGAAACTTTTCTTGATTTGATTTTCTGTGAGAGCCTTACATAATTTGACGTACCTGTAGCTAACTCCTTGACATCCACAGGCACTGTGTGGTCAACTTTTTGATAAAAAGAATCCGAGCCGCGCAGATCCGTAAACGAACCTGGAGCTCTTGGACCCGTCTGGAACAGGTGGCAATAATGATGTTGGAAAAAATATGGCAAATATTAAAACTTCAGAAACTCCTGAAACACTTTCATTACAGAAATTAGTTCATATATCGACTACTTTTATAACAGAACACGACGGGTATACCGCCTTGAAAATGTCAATGCCAAGTGTTAAATATAATTAAATCTGGTGTTAATTGTATAATGATAGAAAATGATAAACATATATACACTTAAGTCTTCGTTTAAGTTTCCAGACTGTGTTAATCGATTGCATGAATATGTTCGCTACTCTTTCTTTTTTGAAGTCAAAAAAGACCTGAACCAAAGGGAGTTTATCCTTCTCATTAATGATGGATTTATTCATATGAACTTTATTGAGTCATCTTGACAATACATTGATATTTCATCAGTGTAAATATTTTATTTGTTGATGATATTTTAGTTTTCAAAACAAACCAACAAAGCTGAAAAGAACAGCTTGGTGCTGCATATAAATTTTAAGATAACTTGGTGTTTGAAATAAATAAATAAAAGAACAGTATTGTTGAAAAGAGTAAAAGAATTATATCCTGAGAAATATGTTTTTTTTTAAATGGTTAATATGAAATTGTAGACAATTTTATTCAGAGTCGTATAAATTCAATATAACTGGCTGTACAAAAATGATCAAGCGCTCAAATCTTATTGCACTTATTAAAATTCTGTGCACGTGTACTCTTGGACATCAAAACAAATCTTGTTGTCTTTTGGCGTAGTCGTTTTCTTTTTAAAATGTTACTTAAAGAAAGAGCCATTTAATTTTTGGTTGAAAATGATCAAACGTAGAAAGTCACATATGTGTACTTTCTAATTCGATCTCTATCAACCTGGCAACAGTGAATGCTGGTTTAAGCGAATTAATAGTATCCATCGATCACATAAATTTCAACAATATTCGCTAAAATTGTGTTAATAACACTTTTATACAGTTATGACGTAAAACCGTTCAGACAAATCTCATCTTTTATCAGTATTATATGTTAATTACTTAATTCGCTTGTAAAAAGTATTTAATGGATACAATTAGCCCGTTTAAGACTGTCTCTTAGAATTTAATAGAACAGGTTCAACGGTTTTGATCATGAATAACGTTTAAGCCGTTGTTGTAGAATGGATTTAAAGAATCTGTGTACCACGTTTGAATTTGAGGTGATAATATTAGAGATTTAAGAATAAAATATATAAACATATGTGGTATCTCTTGGCATGAACCATCTATTTAAAACTATAATGTCATCACAAAAGCTTAATACACTGAAAGGTATATGTAAATATATTAAAGACACTATGTCGCACAGAAAAAAAATATTTCTGGTTTATTTGTTCTTTGGCTTGTTGTATTGTTGATCCTTTTTTTAATTTGCTAATTTACAAGCGTCATTATATTTGAATGTATACCTGTAAATGTATGCCTGTATGTACCTTTTCAACTACTGTTTTATAAACGTTGAGGTATATGAATTGTTTCCTTGTCTCCATAATTCCATAGTTATAATAATACTGTAAATTGATGTGTTGCTGATTGAAAACATCTTTTAATTTTAACTTAATTTTCTGAAACTGTTTGTCATTGTCACAATCTTAAGATTCCACATTTTTTAATGTAAAGCTCTTCCGCAACTATTCATTTTTGTTTCATTCTAAGAACCTCATATTTGTATAATTTTTAAATTTCCAGTACCTTGGCAAACACATTGCTTTTAGAAAAGTGATCTCCCAATAATTCTCCATGAACAGAATCCAGCCATTATGTGGTTCAATATCGGGTCAAGTAAGAGTACCCTATAGAGCAGCAACTATTAAGAACACTTTCGATTTTTTTCAGAGCAAATTCAGGCGCTTGTAGGTAGTACGGCGACCACTATCATCAGTTTATTATCAAAACAGCGATCAAGATTAATTTGCATATCTTATCGTTTCGACCACTATTGTTTGACGATATAAGCCTTGCATACTTCAGTATTGTAGTCATGGAACCAACTCTCCAGCCGTGCTAACGGCCTGTTGATTGACTGCTACCTGCCAGCTTTCCATCCTCGCCTGCATAACATTATTGTTAATGGATGTTAAACTATTTTGCGAGAGGTATTACTATAACTAAGGAGACGGACTGTCAGTATCATATCCGATTAAATCCGATGTGTGTGTTGTTTCTGGTTAACTTGTTGAATTATTTTAAGCAGGTAATGCTTCATTGGATGGATACACTTTTAAAATATCTTGGCACTACGGCGGTTAAGAAATGCGTGACAGTTATCGCACAGGTGTTCCCGCGTTTACAGGGACATGCAGATTTTCACAGATAAGCGCATTTACAATCGTGTTTTAATTATGTTAACAGATAATTGGTCCAACAAGCCAACTGATTTGTATTGAGTGTATTTTGAACAAATAGTCGCGCATCGATGATATGCACATTGTTTTATTTTTAATTCGTTAATAAATCAAATAAATGAGACTAGGTAAACATAGTACCGAGCTGTATAATATTCAAGCCTCAACGCAACTTTAGGGTAGCAAGAAAGCCATTTCATTTAGCAAGAAACTATGAGATCCATTTACACCATCTTCTAGTAAAAGTTATGTAGTTTGTACATACAAACATTTTTTGCTTATGCGTTCTCACCATCAATATCAAGGATAAAATGTGGCACATGTTTCGCAGCGATTGTAGCTAACGTTTCAGTATTTAGTTAGGCATCATTATCATTTATACAAAAAATATATCAATTTTATCCCTAAGCAAATACATTTCAGGCATGATTTAATCACCATTTTCTTTCTCTCAATGCTTCTATTGAACTTTAAATATTTAATGGTTACGTATTTCTTACGTTAAATTCTGTTTTGTTATTGACCGCTGCGGTTTAAATATGAATAAGTGGAATAATAACAAATCAAACAAATTAATGTTCAATATATTTCATTCGATTTAAAACATATATTAATGATGTACTCATGTCACACGTTCGCTTTTCGCTAAATAGACTTTTCTCTACTATATATATTTCCATAGATATACCATTTTCTTGTATAAAAATTAATGTAGATGTTCAACTCGTAAATAAGAAGTCGAATCTCGAAGGCGTGAAGTGTTTGAACGAAACGATCGAATTTGTGATTTTTGTCTCGAACATCATCATATATATTTTAAAGAAACTTAATATCATGTTTGTATAAAACTCTAAACATTTCATATAATGATATAAGTATTTGTTAAGTTGGTTTAATGGTGGTAATACTGTTGACAATTATATACAATTTATTGAGAACAATAAACGAACAAAAAGTGAGAAAAATCATGTTTTATGTTTACCGCTACGTACGTATACGAGTATGGTTTACTCATTCATTAATAAATAATAAAAGGTATGGGATGCTTGCAACTAATGTATTTTACACAATCATGCTTCTTTAAAATGGTTAAACTATTGTCACATAATTTGTTTGAACATGTATCTATAACATGGTATAATGTGACGGTGGCCACATTTCACCTCTTGTCTGTGTCCGTATTTAAAAAAAGGGAGAATATTTGTTTCTGAAATGGTCATTTAAATATTCTGGAGACATTAGTATATCTTGTTTGTCGCCTTATTCCAATACTAAATCAAATAAAACATCTCATATGTTTAACTCTCCTGTACAATGCACAGTGTGCACTTTCGGAATCGAATTCTGTCCGCCGTGTGTCGTCCATCTTGAGTAAACTTATCTTTAAAACGATGTTTTCTACTAAACCGCTAGGCAACCAGTATTCTGTCCGCTGCATATGAAGATCCCCAAAGCCTCAAAAATCTATCTACTCTAAAACCACAAGACTATGAAAGTTACTAGTTAACTTGTAACATTATATATAGGTCTTATACCAAATGTGTTCAAGTTATGCCCCTGGGATCAAAACTGGATATGCCCCAGGATCTTGTACTTTTACATGGTAGGGGGGAAAACTGGCCAGGGGGGAAAAACTGGCTGAAAAGTGAAAAATAAATGTAAAAGATAAGTAAAATATAATATAAGAGTGTGGAGGCAGTTTTAGCAACTATCAATGAAATTCTGTTGTTAAAACTACTTTTACATGGTAGGGGGGAAAAACTGGCCAGGGGGGAAAAACTGGTCGAAAAGTGGAGAATAAATGTAAAAGATAAGTAAAATAAAAGATAAGGGGGTGGAGGCAGTTTTAGCAACTCTCAATCAAATTATGTTATTAAAACTACTTTTCCAAGGTAGGGGGGGGAACTGGCCGGAAGGTGTAGACGGAAAGATATATTAAATGAAAAATCAGGGGTGGGGAAGAATTGGACTAGGGGGGGGGGAAGAATTGGCCAAGGCAACTTTTTCCCCGGGGAAAATTGGCCAGGGGGGAAAATGGTCTGTTACACCGGTCAATATCAAATATTGCAATAGAACAATTCGCATTAACGATTAGTAATTATTCAATATTTAATGGCACAATACAACTTGTGAAAAAATGCGAAATATTATGCATTTTAATCCTGGATAACGATGCTATTATGTTACTCCAGAAACAATATATGGAAAGAAATTATAATTACAATCCGCTAGTCTTTTTTTACTGCAAGAGGCAAATTTAGGCTCAAAAACAGGGCCACATAAAACAACACGCTAATTATAACAATAATTATATATTACGCGAATGCGTTATTGCATTTCCAGATATCAGTAGTGCCTTAAAGAGTTCATACTCATACATTGAATTTCTATCAAAGAACATCCAATAAATAGACCAGAATAAAACCGCAGCGATGATCGCTTCAAGGTTAACGCGATGAGGCTGACAAAAATCTTGATTAATGGTTCTCGCACAAAATAGCTGAATATCGCTTTTCTTTTGGCTATGAAGAACGTATGGCAGATAGCAGTCAATCAACAGGTCGTTAGCGCGGCTGTAAGGACTTCATCATTGACTATTCGACGCATGTTATGTTGATATATTAGTTAATCTGGATCTAAATAATAATGGAAAATACATACATTTGAATATGAGCGAGTGATCGTTCAGCAAACTCGCTTATAAATAGAACAATATCAATATATGGATGATTCACGAATCCAGTTTTTTGAATTGCAAAGTACCAACATAAAAAATGTAAATCTAATTCACAGCATTATTCGATGTTTTTAAGTATTAAAAAAGAGCTATTTTATTATCAAACAATTGGGAATAAAAATTATTTTTAGTTACTTTTTCTCTTTATACACATTTCCAAAAATGTTTCTTGCAATATTCTTGATATTGTTTGTAAAAAAAAGTATTTGTTCTATGTATTTAACGTCTGAATACGTCCATTCAGTTTATATGTATAACCTTATGTAAAAGCCTTAGTACAAAAAAAAATCTTCAAGATAAGTGCTTCATTACTGAATGTTGCTGACATCCGTTTCTGTTACTCTTTAATCAGAAATTTAAATGGTTAAATACAAAAACGACTGAGTTGAAATTGAATGCAAAAAAAAAAAAAAAAAAAANTTAAAAAAAAAAAAAAAAAAAAAAAAAAAAAAAATCGAATGATAATGCTTGTTTGGAAAGTGACTCATCCGATTTTGAAGTCATAATCAAATCTTAATGTTCAACAATCCAACGCATCCTCACATAAGAAACTCCAGAGACATTCTCAGGAGAGAAATTCGCGTTATGTATAGTTATTTTTATATTTAGCGCGGCATTTGTTTTCGTTTAGCCCTGTATGTAAGCTTTAATGTGTCACTTGTCTTAAATTAAAGACTAACGGATGGTAATGAGGAACGTGTCTGGAGTTTCATTGACATTGACCTAGGATTCAAATACACGATTTTTCGCTTTTGCAATGATGAAATTAGCCGCTCTCTGGAAACCCGGGCTTTATGCATCTTCGTATAGTGTTGGCCCAGATGAGCCTATGCAATCCGCACAGGATAAATCTTTCCGCGTAGACCGAATTATCGTTTAGAAGAGACTTCATTCTTGAACACATGTAACGCACATACGTTTAGTCTGAATTCCCAAGAGAGCTGTACACCTGTTTGCCCATAAATATTGAAATATTACTATTCGTTCATGCACTGCGTGCTATTGCAATTAATCACATGCCATACCCTGTTTCCCATGTCATATAACCATTACATATATTTTTATATTACACATGTGTAATATACTTTTTAAGCGTGTTCATTGGCTTAGTTTTCGTTTATTTACCAATCGCATTTTGTTATTTTGCTGAAATGACGTTGCAACGTCAAATGACGTCGCGAAATGTAAACAACATTCGGGATTTATCATTATGTTTGCGTAAATATTTATTTAATTTGCTCATTTAAAAGGATGTGATAAAAAAGATCTGACACTCGTTGTCATATCATACCATATTTTATTAAACTCGTCCAGGAAATTCGTTAGTTAGCTCGCCAAAAGCTCGCTTACTAACAAAATTCCTGCACTCGTTAAATAAAATATGGTATGATATGACAACTCATGCCAGATCCTATATATTTAAAATTGGCCGGTAATGATTCAATAGAATATTGAAATAAATCAATCTTGGTGTTAAAAATCAAACAAATTCGAATGCAATCCTTAAACAAAGGAAGTAAAGAACGATGGAACTAAAACACACCAACAATTAATCAGATAAAGTTATCAATGATTTAGTAGGCTGTAAATATCGCTAATTGCACATTTTCCACATTAAAGCTTCTGAAGACTGAAATAAGACACCATTGAGGTTATGTACGTAGATACGGTTTACTGCAAACTATAAACAACACATGATTTTAACTGGGATCGTCTTGAATTTGGATATCATGTTTAATCAAGTTAGAAGTGTAGCTCATAAAGATTTATCTGTGCAAGAAAAAATACTGCGTGATTGTATTTAATATGGTCTGCATAAGAATGTTCTGTTTCTACGAAAACAATTCAGATTACTCATAAACTTACAAAATAAAGATAAAACAGAAATTTAGAATTAAACACCATGTTACTTTACAGTAGAATCTATTTAAACGTAACAAATCTATGTGGTTTATCGTTTAATCCGCGACATATGCTACACATAAACATGCGCGCATTTATCAAATAATCATGACGTAAAATAAATAACATGAGCCTGTAACGTAGATTGGCACGTTTATTATGAAAATACACAAAATACGTTTTTGTTTGAAACAAAAATAATGCTCTTCATTTGACGTTGATAAATCGGTGACTGATGCAAAGCATTTACCTCGTGAGAGTGTTATAATGACGTCATTCTTTGAACTATTCGCGATGAAATGATTAAACATGTTGTTCAGTTCAAACATAATTTTTAAGTTGGTTTTTTAATTAAAAAATGAGTAACGATTGGTCCAGCTACATTTACACACATGTAGTACACCAGTCAAATATTTTAAGCGTCACTACATTACAAATGAAAACTTTTAATTGAACAAGCAAATATACATACATTATGCGTTTAAATTTACATGACAGATTAAAACAATAACAAATAGTATACACTAAAAACTGTGACTCACTTTAATAAGCAAAAGCGTCTAAACATACAGATATTTTTCATTTTGAGGTGACTGGTGTGGGTCTAAAAAAATCTAGCAACATTATTGTTTGTCAGTACTTGGGGAACCTATGTGTTTACACTACTGCAACACAAAATATCAAACGATCTTCTGGTTGACATTGAAATGTGACTGTTGTCGGCTATCATGACTCTTGCATTGAGCAAATACATATTGCCATAACACATATTGTCATATGTTAGAGATAATAATGGTGAAGACAACATAACTCGCTTATATTGTGACCGCTGACGTCCTTAAATTTGTAATATACAATGATATCGATCTACAAGAAATTATAGATAGTAAAATATGATGAAAGCTTGGTACTCTGGTACTTACACAGGTACCCTACAATTTCTGTAATGGTGGCAAACATGACCTTCATGTTAATAGATTTGCTTCTTTGATGTCAGAAAGTCACTGCTGGTACAAATATATATATGTGTAACCCTAGTATTCCTCTATTAAAACTTGCTGAAAAATAAATAAATTAAAAAAAAAAAACGCGTCGTTAGTCAATAATACAATTGATACACAAAATCAAATGCCTGAAAAGGATTTACGAATAATGAAACTCATGAAACATTATCAGAAGAATATTTTTTAGTTAACACTTGCTAGTTTCTTTCTGAAAGACAATTCAAAACAAGTGTCTATATAATACAGAACAAACATACTTCCCGAGTGTAAACAACGACCAAATAAAAAACGTCATACGCAGTTTCACAAATCACCAATACCGTCACGTCCCTTGCCTTATGCTAATTGTACCCTTTGTGTTCTGCACTTAATCTGTCATGTATAGGCGATCGTTAGCCTCATTATGCAAATCAGACCTCGCTTAGCAACACGAGAATGACAAATGTGCAACATAGCCAAGTATCAAAACACATTTCAAACATACAGCACATGCATGAATACACAGCCAAGTTTATCTCTTTGACTCGTCATTCAAAATGCATTCTTTTTAGCGACCAATACGGGTTTTAGAGACCTTTTGAAGGCAGTGGTCCCAGTTATTAGCATTATTTATCGTTTGTGTTGTGTTCTAGTATTTGCACTTGCCTTGTAGTGAAATTAACATTCTGCTGGTGCAGCTGACGTTTCACGGTGTTAAATAATAGACTTGACACGAGCTATTTTACCTATTGATGTATATCACCCTTAAGAGCTCCTTTTTTGTGTCAATAATTTCGTGTTCAAACCTCACATGTGTTCACTATATCTAGATAGGCGATTTCAGTAGATCCAATCGCTTCGGTAACATGGTGTATGTTCCAAAACAATTAACAATTGACGAACTAGTTGAACAATCATTCCCATCATTTAAATAGCAAGTTTTAAATTATGTTAGCTGCTTGTTATCGACTTTGCATTTATCAACGTCAAATTTAGATAATTGTTTTTGTTTAGAATGAGGTGTTTGCATTTTGCAAACAAATGCACATGATTTGTTACTTAATACAATTCATTGGATTAATGTTATGTCATTTTTAACGAGAAAAACATGCTAACCAAAATATTGCATTTGTCGAAAAACATTTGGATACAGGAACGCACACTATAAGTATTAAATACGCTTATGTAAACAAACTTCAACATTTTGAAAAAAACAAAAAACTAATATACCTTGAACATTGTTTATATTCATTTGATTTTGACAAAAATGGAGCATCAGTGCATCATAAAAACATGAAAGCATTTTACAACGCATGCATGAATGATTTGAAGTAAATGAATGAAAACAAGCATAGCGCATCTCTAGAAACGCAAATCGTAATGGGGTCGTATTCAGAAATATGATTCGTAATCAGCAATTTACATTAATACATACACTATGCAACTTCTTTACTTGGAGCATTATGTGAATTTAAAGAGAACAATTTCGTGGGATATATTTTTGTAAACATCCGCTAGTTGTTTTATTTAAGAAAAGTGACTTATAAACTATCGGCAAACATAATTAGTTTGTACATGTTTTAAATGCCTTTTTGATTTACATCATAATTGCATGAGTTACACGGTAACACACACATCCTAACAAATACACACACAATACTGAGATATTCAGGTTGTTGAAAACACATTTAGGAACAATGAAAAATCTATTTTAGTACACTTTGAAAACGATTGAACAATCCAGTAAACATTTACGCATGAGTAAATAGGCAAAGGAAACGTTTTAGAACTCGATGGAATTCGTGTATGTGAACGTCTGTCAATCATCCATTCCGATAGAGATCACTTGAAGGTAAGCCCAGGATGTAGAAAGCAATTATGTTTGACATGAATAGATGTAGCATACGTCTTCCACGAATAAATTGTTCACAACTAACTTTCTCTTTCACCGATAGATGTGTACTTCTTTTGTAATGCCTGTGTTGAAAGGTATTATAGTTTGTATAATTTGGAACTTCGCTAGAAGAGGTATTTTATGATTTTGTATGTTAGATGATATACAATAATTTATTTGATACAACTTATTTGTTAACGGTTTCAAAATAGGACTAGCGCTAATTTCTTAGATGGCATTTTAGTCTTTTCGGCAACCTTCTTATCAATACTCGATCGTTAATACGATAGAATACAGAACACTTTGCAAAGGAAATCTTTTGTAAAATGAACAAAAGATAACAGATGTGTCTTCTGTAAAAGTCATAAAAAGGCCAGGCGTTTGTTTATGGGGAATTAATTAGTCTATGTCAGAATGTAATTGTTCCCCTACATCAATATCAAAATACGTAAAAAGTATGTTTTCAACAATACACTATGTATAGGAAGACATTTTAGTTAAACCTCCGATATGAGGTTCACACCACTCGCATGTTTTAAAATTAAACACCAATTAAACTATTGCTTTAAACTTGTCATTGATTATTGGTATTTCCGACTTTTTAAATATGCAGTTCCCATATTTCAATAATATAATAACTCAACGCGTGATTTCCAATGGATTCCATGCGCTAGCTTTTATTCTGCTAACTATAGTTTTCCGAGTATAATCATAACGGATGTTAGGCGGCCAATAAACGATCAGATGGAACAAGATCGTTATTTGTTTATTCTGCTGTCGATCGCTTATCTTTAACTGCATCTCAGTGCGTTGATATTGGACCTGGATAAACAGTGGATCCAATTTTTGGCATTAATTAGCATCGTTTGTGCCACTTACAGGTTCAAACAATATTTTGACCTAAAATCATGTTTTGCCGGAAATTATAGCATGTTAGTTTTATTCATGTGGACATAGAAACATTAAGATTCATTAAGGACATTATCATCAATAATATGCCAGATGATTCACGGCTTTATATTGTTTATATTTCGGTTACCTATTTCCACACTATTTAAAAAAAACCATCAAGAAAGATCAGGATAGAAACTCGCGCTAAGATCCGCTTAGCATTTATTTCAGAGTAAGGTCGAGACGTTTGAACTGATATTAACATGGTTGTTGAGTTAGTATCAAGGATCGTTCGTGTATGATCGTGTGTAGTTGTGTTTTATCGGGCTGCTGCCATGTAAAAGCCCTGTTTATGCTTTCAGTTAGTCATTGTCAAAGTAATAGAAGTAGCGGACGGTTATGTAATGCCGGAAATAAAATTAATGCATATTAGAAAAACAAGCTACATACTATTTTGACACAATTGTGTAAAAGACTTCATTTACATTTCACAGTTTCTGTCAGGTTATGCTATTATTCTAACCCATTATAATCCATACACCAGCTGACGCAATAATTATGGCAAGTTAATACTTTAAAATGCAAATAAATGCGAAAGCCGTGTAGTATTTGTAGATATACACAACAAAAGCTTCGCATATCTGTTTTGGATTTGCATAACAAACAAATAACATGAATGGAAACAGTTATCATTGTGGATTATATTGTATCTCTGCAAATACCATGGTAATAATACCCTGTGCTCAGGAACATATCAGTTTGTACATTTCAGTTGGTCAAGTTACGCAATTTCGCATTAAATAAAAGCGGTACAAATACAGTTAAACATCGCAGTAAAACTCGAAAAATCTCGGACTTTTATTTATTCATAAATTCCAACGTTTAAAAACTACCAAATTACACAATAGTTAAAACGAAAAGATAGACAAACATTTAATTTGCGCTTGTTTAAACGTCACTGATCGGCCAGATTTGAAACTATGCAAGGGACCACCCAATGTTCTATGTGGGAAACAATCCGACTTTACTCACAAAATAGCTAAACTAATCTATGAAATATTGAGTGCTCTATGTATTTTCATATCTGGACTCACTCTCGTTTGCTTAGAAATAAGAATTATGCGGAAAACGGCGGAAACAGAAAATAAACAAACATAATACTACCATTTACGTGTTGTGCTTTATTAAATGATTGCATTTAAAGTTGTTAACGAATCTGAATATTTGTGTCAAGAAAAAAAACAACATCATTCACATATTCCGGATTTATGAAAAGGAAGGAATTCGCATGAAATTGGCGAATGTCCTTAAAAAAAGTTAGAATCAATTCCAAATTGTTCAAAATACTAGTATTTCGGGAAAATACTGTTGTTATGCAATTGTTTTATTTTTTCAAAAGCTCACATGTTTATTAGGACGGTTTTCATATTTCTTTAATGAAAATTTCGTATGATTTGAATTATATATTCTATATGCATTGTAAAAGAATCAAACGCACTATCAATGTGTTATAATGCGTCATTGATGTTTGTGCTTGTTTAAATTTTGCATTGGCGGATGATCTAGATGTAGTGATAATGAATGACAAATGCATTGATAGGTTCTTTGTGTTGTATTTGTTTTAAATGCCATTTTTTGCAACGTTTGTCTTATTTTTACATTGTTGCAGTTGTATTATTTAAAAATCAATTTACAGCTAGAAACACAAACTCTTTCATTTTGATCGATACCTTATCACGTGTTTGAAACCTGTAACTTTCCTTAAATTTAACGGGTCTTAAAAACAATTTAGCTCCTGATAATTGTTTCTTGATTTTAATTTTTGCTTTGTATCTGACCAATTAACGATGAAGATAACTGTATTAAATAACATCTGAATAGCACTGTTGAGCTATTCACAAGGAATAAGTTAACGAAGCAAAATAGTTAAGCGTTTACTGTTTTCAATTTGTTTCCCATTTATGAACTTCAATCTGTGTATTAATTAATTTACCTTGACAGAAACACAAGAAGTTTGTGTAAAGAGTGGTTGTGTTTTATGTAAATAGCACTATACGTTTGCTGTTCAACAAATAATTCTTATTTGAATTTAATTTGCTGGTCCACGAAAAAGCACATATTGCACGAAGACCGGAACAAATGTTAATCTTAATAAAATAAGTCGACTTGATGTGACTACACTTACATAATTGGCAACTTCAAAAGCAAAACAAATACCTGATTTTCGGAAAGAAGTGATACAATTATTTGATAACTCGAACATTACTATGAAATATATTTCGAGGCATAAGTATTATGAAACTTAAATCAAATATTTATTCGTAATTATGATCCGCCGTCTATTTATTTAAAAGCCAGGATATAAAATACTTCAATAACTGTATTATTTTGTCGAGCGTTTGATTTCATCTCAGTTTATTCTAAGCTTGGTGTGTGCTTTTTGCTTAGTTTGAATATTAATAGCAGTGATTTTATTGAAGGCTTTTTCCCGTTAAATTGTATCACATATATTGCAGCTACGAGTTAAGATCAAAGGGCGGCCAATAAACGATCGATAGCAGTGATTGAGACCATGACTTGTGTTTCTGCAAATGATGATTTATTGTAAACCGTATGCCAGAACGTTGATATCAGGTAGAATGCGGAAGTATTCCTTAGCCAAATTAGCGACTAACCTCGGTACAAATAATCCAGCTTTTAATTTGCAGCTTGTTATGTCTATCATGTGGAAATAGATACTATACAGTGGTAAGATTTCAGAACAAGGTCATTCGAAACATTGTTATGTATTTTATAAGGTTGTCCTTACGAACATTGACTCTGAATGAACATCGTGTGGACGTGGTTCTTTTACAAGCCATGTTGGTCTACCATTGTTTTATTTATTGTGTGTTCGATAATATTTATATTTGAAAAAAAAATCGATTCAAATCGTAAGGCAATTAGAGGAAATGTTCAGCGTGCTCTCTTCACCACGCGTCCATAAAATATGAATGTGTATTACTTGATAGCCTGCAGACCTCCATCATGTAACAATTAATTAGATTACTAGACGAAGATCAACAGTGCACTGGGAATAATGCAGGTGATCCGAATACAACATTCCATCAATAGTATACTTCGTAGAGATAGTACATTCATACTCACATACTAACGCATTAATCGTAGGCTTGGGGTGTATTGTTCTTGACAATATATAAATGAACCAAAGTATATATTAATATATTAACTGCCAAGTGAATGCAAATATTTTATTATTATTAAATTGTATGAATGTTATACTGTATGTGTTCTTATATAATATAATAATGCCCTCAATAATTCTTAACACGTTTCAGTATATTAAAAAATTAGTACGATTTCATTTGTGTTAATTGGTCAGAAAACAACGGGTTGTTCTTAAAGCATGAACAGCCCAAGTTGTTAAATAACCACTCGTCAAAACGATTTAATTGTTTAAACATTCCGATTAAAGCTCTTTTATTCAAGGCACTTGACGAACTGCCTTTTAAATACAGGTTAAAACATACAGCATGATAAAAACATAAAACATTAAAATGTTGTAGTATTGCACGATTAATCAATTATATAAGTAATTATCACGAGGAAACTAGTTGGTATGAACACCTTTGATATTCACTTGTAAGGCTTCTCATTTTTATATTAAATGTTTAAAATAATGTTAATAGCTATTTTCAGTATTAACACGTATTGACTATGTTCTTAAAGGGACTTGTTCACAGTATATCAAAATGAGAAAATTTCAACTTTTTGCCACAGATTCAAGAAAAACAAAAAACAATGTACATCAGTGTGCGAAATAAAACACTAATGCCGCAGGCCTATACTGAAATACACTTTCGTTTACGAAAAATCATTGTTAGAAATTGATAAAATTATAAAGCGTCTCAGACGTGAAACGATCTAAACATTTCGATTTCTTGTGTTATCGTTATATTTTGTAACAACACGTGGATTGTTATACAAAGTATAAAATAAATGGTAACCCATGTGAAGACGGATGGTCAGGTCCGCACATTATGTAGTCGTAAATACTCAACGACGACCCGAATATAAACTCTGAATTAAACACATGCACACGTGAAAACGGATGGCTGTGTGGTTTCGGCGCTTGGCTTTTACTCCATGGGTCAGTGATTCGAGCCCTGGTGTGGTTAACCTTTTTTCTCTTTTTTTTTCTTCCTTTTTTTACATTTATTCTTGTTTTAATATTGAATCTCTTGAGTTCTGATGTTCATTTTGGTCAATTTAAAGCATTTAATGACAAACTTCAAAACATGCCAAAGTCTGTGAACAAGTCCCTTTAAGTTTAGAATTTAAAACGAAAATGCATATTAACGCTATTCAAATGTGGCTAATATAACATTACATTTATTGTTTTCCGCAAGCCACACTGCCGCAAAAAATGTTAGAGCGAGCTGCGTAATCTATTATCGGAAAATCATGGGCTATACATGCTGCACCAGCCAATAGAGCCGCTGTATCAGGCACCGACTCACAGCAGCATCAATAGACAACAGACGCAAGGCATGCGCGATAGTGAAAACGCTTGTATATCAGCACTTCGTGGAATCAAAGCAATCGGTATATCTTAAGATTAGAAGTTACAGCCAACGAAAACCGAGCAAGGGAATTTATAGTTGATATGATAGAGGATTAAAATGTGAATTGCGGAAACTGAATTACTTTTTCTCGAGGTTTTCATGGGTAAACAAAAAAAAATTGGTGAAAATGTAAAGTTCTCATGCTATCTGAGGATTACTTAAAGCTGGATTTTATCAAACCCTGTAAAAAAATGTGCTTGGGATTAATCGGCATAATATCGGAATATCTGGAAATACATTGATCTGCAATTAACGTTTTATCGCAAAATAGGAATGTGTTGACACCAAGTGAGAACGAATATTTTCGTTACCAAGAGTGAAAGCTCGTCATCTCTCAATATTTTAATGGATGTCATCATATGCAGCTTTTCGCAGCAGGTGGCAACAGGCTTGTTATAGACAGCAGCGCATTTGCAGGCGACGAATATTTTCATCACAATTTGGAAATGAAACTAGTTTCGGGAGTGGACAAGATCGATTTCGGAAATTGCGCGTGTTATTAACCACAGCTGCTTCACGCATTATGCGTTCTCTCGGCAGCCTATCAGCATCGTACCATAATCGCTTTTTATGACTTTATGATAGAAATAATTGCTTACTTTCATTAAAAGATGGGAATTTTAAATCTGCATTCTTCGTTAAAATTCTCAAGTGGAAAATAACATATCGGATAACATTTGAGAACATTGTGGGATCAATGTATTGTTTTGAAAAAAGTAGGCGATTTACAATTTTCAGTGTAGAATGCACAGTTCTTCTCTTGTCACAACAATAATCGTATATGTTACAGTGATGGATTTGTGTGAGTGTAAAGTATTGCGGCATGTGGTTGCGCAGGGAACTGTTGAGGACACCAGCCTTTCTGAACTGACGACGGATACCGAAAATGTGACTTTGCGTCCAGTGACAGCGGTGACACACATACTTACTCGTGCTGAAATGCTGAATTTAACTCAGCAAATGAGTGATTCGTACATCGTTGAAACGAACACTTCATATGACATTATAAATACAATGCAGTCGAATACAGATACGAACAATACAAAGAAAGATAGAGAAAACGACTTTACACATGAACCTAAAAAAGAATTGCCGATGGTAATTATTATCGCTGCACCAGCCGCTGCAGTCTTTATCTTCTTATTTCTGTGCATTGCATTCTACTTTCATAATTTACAATTAAACCACCATGTAAAGCGCCTTTCTATGACACTATATGTGACCCCGGACCACAGTACGGATAGTACGAAATGCGACAGCATCTCCTCAGGAACCTACGCACGGACGCAAAAGCTGTCATCGGCACCTCCGACCCCCTCCCCCGTGACAACAGACAACAGCAGACAACATTCCAGGGAAAGTAACATGAGCATTAAAAGTAACAATAGTCAAAGACGAAAAAGCATGCTTGCACCACCGACGTTGAATTTGCCACCGGGTGTGCCCACGGGNTGTAAAGTTCTCATGCTATCTGAGGATTACTTAAAGCTGGATTTAATCAAAATCTGTGAAATAAATGTGATTGGGATTAATCGGCATTATATCGGAATATCTGGAAATACATTGATCTGCAATTAACGTTTTATCGCAAAATAGGAATGTGTTGAAACCAAGTGAGAACGAATATTTTCATTACCAAGAGTGAAAGCTCGTCATCTCTCACTTTTTTAATGGATGTCATCATATGCAGCTGTTCGCAGCAGGTGGCAACAGGCATGTTATAGACAGCAGCGCATTTGCAGGCGACGAATATTTTCATCACAATTTGGAAATGAAACTAGTTGCGGGAGTGGACAAGATCGATATCGGAAATTGCGCGTGTAATTAACCACAGCTGCTTCACGCATTATGCGTTCTCCCTGCAGCCTATCAGCATCGTACCATAATCGCTTTAAATGACTTTATGATAGAAATAATTGCTTATTTTCATTAAAACATGGGAATTTTACATCTGCATTTTTCGGTAAAATTCTCAAGTTGAAAATAAAATATCGGATAACATTTGAGAACATTGTGGGATCAATGTATTGTTTTGAAAAAACTAGGCGATTCACAATTTTTAGTGTAGAATGCACAGTTCTTCTCTTGTCACAACAATAATCGTATATGTTACAGTGATGGATTTATGTGAGTGTAACGTATTTCGGCATGTGGTTGCACAGGGAACTGTTGAGGACACTAGCCTTTCTGAACTGACGACGGATACCGAAAATGTGACTTTGCGTCCAGTGACAGCGGTGACACACATAATTACTCGTGCTGAAATGCTGAATTTAACTCAGCAACTGAGTGATTCGTACATCGTTGAAACGAACACTTCATATGACATAATTAATACACTGCAGTCGAATACTGATACGACCAATACAAAGAAAGATAGAGAAAACGACTTTACACATGAACCTAAAAAAGAATTGCCGATGGTAATTATTATCGCTGCACCAGCCGCTGCAGTCTTTATCTTCTTATTTCTGTGCATTGCATTCTACTTTCATAATTTACAATTAAACCACCATGTAAAGCGCCTTTCTATGACACTATATGTGACCCCGGACCACAGTACGGATAGTACGAAATGCGACAGCATCTCCTCAGGAACCTACGCACGGACGCAAAAGCTGTCATCGGCACCTCCGACCCCCTCCCCCGTGACAACAGACAACAGCAGACAACATTCCAGGGAAAGTAACATGAGCATTAAAAGTAACAATAGTCAAAGACGAAAAAGCATTCTTGCACCACCGACGTTGAATTTGCCACCGGGTGTGCCCACGGGGAAACGGGGTTCCAACTGGAGTGCAGTTGCTGATCAGGAAATCTTGTATCTCTCCGCCCCGCGGCGACATTCCACTTTCATATTGTAGGTAAATAGTGTATAATCGGATATATGTGTATGTGCTCATTGATTCTTGGAAGCACATAACTAAAATCTAGCAGTATTAATAGACTAGATGATGCGGTCACTGGCTTGTCCATCTGTACGGTGTGAATGATGCTTTACCCCTCAATAAAATAATTCAACATTTCACAGAAATGGAACTTACATTTCTTTGAACAGTTGTGTGATTTGTATTTCATGAATTATACCAAGCATATGATGTTAAAATGAGATATTATTGATCGTCAGTATATTGCGGACCCTGACGTGTACATCTCTACGGTTTGAATGATGTTAAACCACTTAATAAAATAATTCAATATTTTACAAAAATGGAACTTACATTTCTTTGAACGGTTGTGTGATTTGTATTTCATGAATTATAACAAGCATATGATGTTAAAATGGGATATTATAATACTCCTATACATACCAAGCATATACAGCATACAATCGAATATTATCTGAATTAAACATAGATGTAGTATACATAGCGATATTCTTTTAGAACAATACATCTAAAGTACACAGTTCTACGATGGTATGTGAGTATGAATGTACTATCTCTATGAAGATCTCGATTTATAATGCTGGAATGTTGTATTCGGATCACCTGAATTACCCCCAGTGCACTGTTGATCTTCGTCTTATAATCTAATTAATTGTTACATGATGGGGGTCTGCAGGCTACCAAGCAATACAAACTTATATTCCATGGACGCGCGGTGTAGAGAGCACGCTGAACTTTCTTTTAATTGCCTTACGAGCTTATCGCGTGCCTTTATTATTAGACATTTATCATTATATAAAACATTATATTGTTTTCCAGAAAAATCATTACTTTTGAAAAATGTGTTACTGTTATTATCAATAGTTGTTGCATTATTTTGTATAGAATGACTATTATTTTTGTCGTTGAACCTATGTGATTGTTATATATAATATGTATTGTTTGATATGATACTACGGTAGTTTGTGATAAAAGTATCTACATTTAAGATAACAGATTTTGTTATTTTTGGGAAGAAACCCCGCATAGTTATCAAATCATATGCATTTTTGCAATCAAATGCTAAAGAACAATATTGAAAATGAAAACAATCTCTAAACAACGAAATAAAAATCATCCACAGTTCATCGATTTTTGGAAGATAAGTCGTCATTTTGTCCATTTAATTATCATACACAAATAATGCGAAAATTGAGGTAGTGTTTAAAAAAATAAATCGTTTTGCAATCAAATTACCCCGCATATGTTGTAAACCTATTTGTGGTCATTCTTTCTCAATCAATGTAGCACAAATAATTCAATATAAACAACCCAGAGAAGTAAGTTTCAGACGCAAGCTCTATTAAATGTTCTAGAATTCGTTCTCATACGCTGTTTCATTGCGTTTACGTATATAGCGCAGTTAATTTAAATAAAACACCTTACATAATTGGAGCCTATATTTGGAATAACAGATACTCCAGACATGAACACAAAATAAGCTAGATGAGACGGAGCAATGACACTTGCACAAAAAGTGGAATGCAAATTAAGGCGTCCGGATGTAAATTATCATAGGTGCTGACATCAAAGCCAACAATATCATCTTAGTTTTGGTTATTTCTATTTCTACACATTTTATGCATTCATTTAATATGTTTTTGTTAGTCTATACATATTTTAATGCGTTCATTACAACATATATTTGTTCAAATTTAATAACTATGATATACAAACATGCATTTGAAGAATTTGCAAAAATAGCTTTTGAACAGTGATTCTTATTTTCAATGAGCACTCAACGACAAAAAAAAATATATACAAGAAATAATGAGGGTGTATATATTCGGGTTGACTAATAACATAGAGGATTAACTTGTTTTCGGAAATACTTATTGACGTCACCATTGTGTAAATGTAATAGCGTGATAATTGTCCACTTGTTGTGATTGTTATTCTGGTATTTATCCCCGGAATCTTCAGAATTACGTAGGGAATAATGGTACTTCAGGTCGAGTTACATGATATAGGGACTACGTTATGCAATATTTAAATACTGATTATTATATATAATCATCACTTATTCAGTACGAGCAATTGGAACCAAATTGCGGAAACATCGATAAACCAATCTTAAGTCAGTACATAAACAGAAGTTTATTCGTCTCACATCATCAATGTGTTCTGATTTTAAGTTAAAAGATATCGTGAAAACGCCAAAAAATGAATGTTGTCTGCTACTGATAACATTTCCATTTTGTTGTTAGAACTGAACTATTTCCGTAGTTTATTGATTTATATTCTTGATAGACGCTGAAACATTTACTTAAAGATGGTATACGACATATTTTTATTAATAATTGAACAAACACACACAAACTCTATGTGGTGTGTCATTTCTTAAAATCAGACAGATGTATGTGTAAAACATAAAATAGCAAAGTTAAGAAAAACAATTGTAGACAAAATCAGAATCAACAGTAAACAAGTGATAAAGGGAAGTTTACACCTATCCTTAAGAAATAAAAGAACATATTAAAAAAAAAAAAAATGCTTCTTGTAAGACTCAAGTTTAACAACTTTATTATTTTCATGCATATCAATTAGATTACATATCTTTCTGATCATTTTTAATCTGATATTGATTGAATGAAAACCGTTTGAAACAGCTTTTATCTATGTGTCTTTTAATGCACGTGCTTGTTTTTCATCATCTAACGTAAACCGATAATAGTTTGGAACATTTAACAAAACGTAGGTGGTGTTGTGTACAACATCTGTCGTTATGCGGTTTAGTTTTTTAAACAGAGTTAAAACATTGTTAAACATTGAAGAAACACATTCAAACCGTGCACCAGTTTTTCCAGCAATCCTTTCGCAATGATCAATTTCATTAATTACAACTTATTTTATACTATAAACAATGTTTTCAGAGATTAAACACGTATTGGATATGTTACCATATAATTCCAGCGTATCGCTTATTAACAAATGTGTTGTCTGTTGAACATATGCTTTACATTATTAAAATAATTATTATTTACATTATTATATACATACTATGAATCATGCAAATGCATATTGCTTATATATAAAGTGAAATTATGGAGAAGCGGAAAAGGGCTCGTTATTTATGGGTAGTATTATACAATACATTACATACAACAAAACAAACAAAACATTGTTTAAATTTATTATAGGCGGTGTCACCGCTTTAAATCCGGTTTGATGGCTAGCCTAACATGTTAATGTTATACTAAGCGCGAATTTCGAGCTTTATAAATAATAATTATATAGAATGACATCAGTAATAACATAGTGATGCGACTCCGATATGGCCTTGCCATCCAAAGTAAATAACAGAGCATGGCAAATACTGTGTCCAATCGCATGAGGGCTTAGACTAAATAGATATATCCTGATCCAATTGTAAGTGCTTTGAAATGTTTAGCGCATTATATAAATGTTTATACAATAAGTAACATTGGGTGTATCAAAATGCCGTTTGCAATCAGTTTTTCACGCTGCGCTTAACGATGCTATGGTGGCTAATGCACACCATATGGTTCTAGCAGGTTGTCGGGTTTAAAAACGTTCGCTAAAACACCAACATTAAAGAACAACATTTTGACTTATCAGAAAGAACAAAAGGACGCCGACATGACAACATATGACTTTTGTTATTTTGTTTGTTTTGTGTCCGCGAATGTATTTGTCGTGTTTTCGTGTTTGCATGTTGCAGAAGAACCACACCATATAATGCCGCTGCAGATAACTTTATGTGAACATAGTGTTTTAAATGGGTCTGGTCATATTCAAAACCCTTTATTTGAACACTTGTTCAATAAATAATTGATATTGATATTGAAAATGGTGATTCAAAAGCTTATAAAAACCTTTGTTTTAAACAAATGAAGTATCAAGTATTTAGTATTTACAATGCACACAAGCGCGCATTGTCTCCTCAGTTTAATACAACAACAGATACCTACATGTACACAATCCATTAAGTCAAAGCCAATTCTTTAATCAATATGGTACGTATATGCTCGTTAACAATTGCGGGTCCATATACGTTATTTTGTCGTTTCAAGTACAAATGTGGTTTTTCTCGTATTAATGTTGATATTGACGGCTCCCGGATGTGAAGACGGTTTATTCTAGAATGTTATTTTCACGTTTGATATTTGTGTGTACAATTGCATGCGTATGTCTACAGGTAGGTCGTATTAATCAGGCACGTCAGAGAGAGAGAAAATATCAGATGCAGACTGTTTACAGTTTCAAGTGTTTGTCTGATTTGACCAGTTTAATGCGCTTTATTCTTGAAAATGTAGAGTTTATGTTATCAGTGCGACTTACTTGTTTACAGCAGTGACTGCTATAATTAACGATACGATACTAAATATGATTATCAAGAGATTAGTATGTGTTATTCGATTTTAATTTGATTCGGAGACTATTTGATATTATTTTTTGTGTTACTGATAAAGAGATTGCAATAAAACAGCAATCAGTGGATTCCAACATGCCGTGCAGCCTTAATGAAATATGTATGCCGTGGAAGTTATATATATATATGCGTTACAAGACGATAGGTATCATTTTAATCAGTTATAATTCCACCCAATCGAAACGCCATCAATTTACGAGTTGAAATATACAGCTGTTTGACTGCCGCCTGTGGTTGTATTGATGGGACCTTTATTGATATAATCTCCTGACTGCGTTCACATTACTGCTTGTGGCTAGTTCAGTTGCAAATGTATGGCACAAGCCAGATTAAGATGCAACATATTGCAGACGGTTTTTCGACTCAGTCTGCCCTAGCACCAATATATCTTGTCCCGCGTGTACGTATTCAATTGTTTTATTCAAATCAAAACCATATAAACATTTCCATAGATACTTTTAAAATAATATGACTTATTTTACCTCAGCTGATTGTTGTACGATTCATTGAAACAATACATGCGTACTGTTGATATTGTGGCGCTATTCAATATAGAAAAAAGAAAGTCTAGTTGCAAATACATAACAANCCTAGCACCAATATATCTTGTCCCGCGTGTACGTATTCAATTGTTTTATTCAAATCAAAACCATATAAACATTTCCATAGATACTTTTAAAATAATATGACTTATTTTACCTCAGCTGATTGTTGTACGATTCATTGAAACAATACATGCGTACTGTTGATATTGTGGCGCTATTCAATATAGAAAAAAGAAAGTCTAGTTGCAAATACATAGCAACACACTATTAGACATATACATTATTATAGTTCGGTTCCTCACATTGGAACGGTAAAAGTAAATGCAACAGAGTTGATGGCTACAATAACCTAAATGCACCACACATTTAGAATTAATCACATGCAACGCAATTGTAAAACACATTAAGCGCATGGCATTGCAATCGCGATAAAATTTACTGTGTAGTTGTTTTAAAAGTGCGTGTACCTAGCATAGGAAAACATAGCACAAAGTAGCTGAAAATCTTATAAAATACGACACTAAGCTACAATAATTTTAATTCTATGACTTATGACTAAAACTTATCGTTGAGTGTATATTTGCTTTTACCAGACAATACCAAAAGCATGCTGGCAATTTAAATAAAAGTAGTAATAATACAACACAAAATCATTCATAACGAGTACAGACTTTTCAAAGAAACTTACTATATCATAAAAAGATAAACAGTTGTGCATTGAACACATTAATAATAAGAGCAACATATGAAATGCTTCATATATATTTAGCAAATATTGTCAGCTGTCTGCATTTACTATTGTCTATGGGTAATTTACATTACTACTGAATGTTTTTGTGCGGTGATGTTTGGGATTATATACACAATTATGCACATGGAAAAAACGTGTGAATATTATCTGGTATTACAATGAATAGTATAATGTTGAGACAAATACAATTGAACGATTGAACTGTAGGCAAATATAATTAAATTACGTTGATTCGCATACTGATAAGAATGGTCTGGCGCATTTGCAATAAATTAGCCTTCAGGTCAATAGCAATTTTATTGATGAGAGCTCTGTATCTACAAAATCACAGTCTGCGATACCAGAGGATAACGATAAACACGTCGTTGATTCCACTGCCATAAGGTTCATTATCGAAGTATGAATAATATTGTTTATACAATATGCTTTTCGTTTAAAATTATATCGCAAGGAAACTTTAG
>VMBQ01008957.1:6162-35614 GCA_007657795.1 Dreissena rostriformis
AGAAAAAGTGACAGTTCAAAACAATCACTTCACGACCTGCACTGGCTGCCAATCAAGACTAGAATCGAATTCAAAATTCTTACATACATGTTTAACTGTTCAATTGGTAATGCTCCTGCCTACTTGACCGAACTTCTATCCACTCCGATTTCTAAACGTTATCTTAGATCATCAGCATCATCAATAGGCTGTTTTAATGTACCGTTCAACAAGAAAAGAACATTCAGTGATAGAAGCTTTGGAACTGTAGGTCCAAAACTATGGAACAACCTACCTTTGAGTTTAAGACAATGTACTTCAATAGACACTTTCAAAAAACAACTTAAGACATACTTTTTCGATGACTTTTTTGCATTATTTTAAAGGTTATACGTGATGTACCTTTGATAAATGTTTTGTATAGACTTGTTTGATACTTGGCACTTTTGTTCGTTTTTTAACTTGTGAATGAGGATTGCCTCGCTTGCTTGTTGTGGATCGGTTTCTGTGTCACTCCTAATTATTGTATGTTTTTAATTTGTGTTTAATTTTTATTTTTATTTCTATTGTAAAACGCCATTGAATATGTTTATACGTAGAAATAGGCGTTCAATCAAATGCTTAAGTTTCAAGAAACAAAATAAACCTCGCTGTGATAGATTCTCATAAGACAACCGAATCTGATAGATACAGGATCACCATATGAAACAGTAAATTTCAATATAAATTTATGCCTTTCAAATACATTAATAAGCATTCTGTGGATACTCAGGCCTCCAAGAATTTTGCCAGAGCCACTCGCCCTGCGGGGCGAGTAGGCCTGACAATCCACTCGCCCTTCACTTTAATCTACTCGCCCTGCATTTAAAAGATATATATATCTATATGTATAGTAATGATCAACCAGAACCTTTTTCTAAACTTAAACAATCATCTGACTTTGTCTCATTGTAATAAACAAACATATATAAGTCAATAAGAAAGTTGTATTTATTTTGCTGAAAGACACACTTGATTAACAAATGGTTACACTATGGTAAATTTTGGCTACGGCTTCTGATCACGAATTATTCTGTTTATTAATAATTATTTTTTCTGTTTATTTATAATTAAATATAACAAGTATTATAATAAACCAGTTATGCTTTATTTTTTTTATTGATATTTACATTATAATGAAATTTTATTCTTCACAGAATGACCAATATATTTAACTGCCTTTCTCACTATTAATCGATTAGCTAAGAGCACTGACATCTACAAAACGAGCGCAGCCCATTTCGAGAATTATTTTTACTATTCCAGTGACATCATTTTTCATTGTCAAAACGAAATAAAAGTTTCTTTGTGTACTAAACCTATTTTATGTTCGTTCGAAAAATTGTTCACATTTTGTATAGATGTGGCAGGAGTTCTGGAACTGAATTTATATTTCTCAACTTGAAAAACAGCACTCGCCCGGTCGGTCGAGTATTTAACAAACTTTACTCGCCCGACCGTCAACTTCACTCGCAAATGCGAGCGGTCGAGTGGATTCTTCGAGGCTTGGGATACTAGTGTGTTATTTGAGACTTTCAGATTTAAGCACAGGCTTATATCAATAACAACATGCCAGAAATATCTTCACAAACATTTGAAAATTAACAATCCTTGTTTTGAAAGAAACTATCTTATTACAGAAGGTTTGTTAAATGCTGAAACAGATTCAAGACACCACATGACAGGTCTCAAGTTCACAAAACAGATGCAGCTAATTTGCAGATTCATGATAAATTAACAATGCTACCAAAAAAAGGTGCACTGATGTGAGATCACATACATATGTGGATTAATTAAATTAATTATCAAAATTTTAGTTCCATGATTGTGATTTAGTGTATCCTAGAGATAATTTTAAAACTAAATAATTAAACAGTATTTCTATAGTAAGGGTTCTCTCCCTGTGCACAATTGATGGCCAACCTACATGTAGAAATAATTAAAATTAGTGTCTAAAAGCTCCCCCCCCCCATGTCAGAAATTATGGTCAATCTCACACCGCAACTCCACCCCTAGCAAGCGCAGAAATTATCATCACACTATGAAAGCAAATAAAGGTTTCCCCATACCTGTAAAAAATCTTAGCAAAACGTATTCAAATTATCTTCAAAAGGTGACTATTTTCTACCTCTACACATAAATTATAGCATTTCTCCAAAAGGCAACTATTTTCTGCCTCTATGCAGAAATGATGGTTTCCTTCCAAAAGGCAACTTTTTTCTGCCTCTACACATAAATTATACTCTTTTCCAAAGAGAGCAGGAACCAAGGGTCTATGCAGAGTAAGTTGTGGACGAGACGTTGCCCCCGTGACCGGTCCAGTTCGTGTGGATGAAGGTTCCTGGCTTATCAAGCAACTCATATGTGTGGGCACCAAAGTAGTCTCTCTGAGCCTGGAACCGGAAAACAAACATTAAGGTCCTCATTGTGGAAAAACTTTTCATGCTGCTCTTGTATCCTCAGCTTCTCTTTCCTGTACTTCACTGGACCTGACTGAATGAAATAATAGACTGGATTTATGCTATGNTCCACCCCCTAGCAAGCGCAGAAATTATCGCCACACTATGTAAGCAAATAAAGGTTTCCCCATACATATAAAAAATCTTAGCAGAACGTATTCAAATTATCTTCAAAAGGTGACTATTTTCTACCTCTACACATAAATGATAGACTTTCTCCAAAAGGCAACTATTTTCTGGCTCTATTCAGAAATGATGGTTTCCTTCCAAAAGGCAACTTTTTTCTGCCTCTACACATAAATTATACTCTTTTCCAAAGGAAGCAGGAACCAAGGGTCTATGCAGAGTAAGTTGTGGACGAGACGTTGCCCCCGTGACCGGTCCAGTTTGTGTGGATGAAGGTTCCTGGCTTATCAAGCAGCTCGTATGTGTGGGCACCAAAGTAGTCTCTCTGAGCCTGGAACCGGAAAACAAACATTAAGGTCATATTAGCCTCATTGTGGGAAAACTTTAAATGCTGCTCTTGTATCCTCAGCTTCTCTTTCCTGTACTCTACTGGACCTGACTGAATGAAATAATAGACTGGATTTATGCTATGCATTTGCAGATCGATGAGGTCAACCTTGTAAATAACGTCTGACGTAAAAGCTGTGACAGTGAGGCTTGGAGAATTACCTAGTACCATGAGGATTTTGTTTTACATAATAAATAATATCTAATGCTTGAATCTAATTTCCCATGCCGCTGCGCTGGTGTCATGATTTGCAAAAGAAGTATATCTGGCATAGTAATGTAAAGTAGTTACAGCAGTTTCACATTTAAACCTTAAATGCCCTTACTGACAATGTACCCTTACCTGCTCAGAAACAAATTGAAATCGGCTATATGGAACAAGCATTAAACCAGAACCACCTGCAAGTTAGCCTGCAAGTAACATGCAGGCTGTAGGCTGTTCATCAGTATCTTAGGGTTTGGAAATGAAGCCTTTAAACTTGAATCTATTAAGAAAGGTCATTAACCCTTTGAGCGCTGGAACCGGATTTTGAAGGCTTTTGCAAACAGTTTGGATCCAGATGAGACGCCACAGAACGTGGCCTCTCATCAGGATCCAAACTGTTTGCTATTCTGATAGTATTCTTTGAAACAAAAATCGACGAAAATGCTAATTTTAGAAATTTAGCAGACAACATTTTAGCAGACGACAAATTTCCCAGCATGCAAAGGGTTAACATATGTTGAATATCAAAGGGACTACAAAGGTGTCATAGTGCTGTATCTGAGTGATAACACTCTTAATGCCCATACTGACAATTAAGTGTAAGGCTTTACCTGTAACAGGTTAGCGGGCAAGCGGGCACACCGGTAGCCGTCATAGAAGGCCAGGGCCGTACTGAAGGCAGGAGTGGGGATACCGTGTAACACTGCGGTGGAGACCACGTTCCTCCAGGCAGCCTGAAATACGAGAACAAATCATTCAATTACTGATATGGCGATGCAATAACATGGGAGAATGTTTGGAAATATTATAAAAATATCTGGCTTTCAAAATGCTGAAAAATATAGTCAGGGATTTTGATAGATTTTGAAAACCAGGAGTCAAATGTGTCGTGTTCTGAGAAAACTGGGCAAAATGCTTGTGCGTAAATTGTCATCCCAGATTAGCCTGTGCAGTCCGCACAGGCTAATCAGGGACGACAATTTCTGATTTTATGGAATTTTTCGTTTAAATGATGTCTCTTCTTAGCGAAAATCCTGTTTGGGCGGAAAGTGTCGTCCCAGATTAGCCTGTGCGAACTGCTCAGGCTAATCTGGGATGACACATTACGCACATGCATTTTGTCCAGTTTTCTTAGAACACGCCAAGAATGATCCCGTGCTTGAAATTTGCAGGGGTCAAATGAATTTTTCAGGGGTCAAAATACTGGTTTTAGAGTTATTTTCTTTCTGCATACATGTTTCTATGTATAAATTTGAAAGAAATACTAATTTTACTACGAAAACAAAACATGATATATAATATTTTATATTAAGCTTCCTGGTAATATTTGTGAATTGATGCAAGGCATTTATTTTGAAGGAGTCCACATTTATAAATTTTAAACTGCTTGCATCAAAAAGCAGGATACTGCTTCAATTAAAATTCCTAATAGTTTTCAATATAGTTCTTGAAGAATTGTAACAGTCTGTTTAATGTATCATGACATGACATGCCTTTCTTTGTGTGACTTATTGCAATATTGTATGAGCTAATTTTGAGTTACTACTTAGTATTTATTAGAAAATGTTAAATATATTAATACATTTAATTCATTTATGTTATAAACGATCTCACATATTTCAGAGTGAGCAGATATATCTTTTGTAAAATCAATGTAACCAAACATACAGTTATAAATGAACAGGGAGTCGTTTCAACTATGGTCAAAGTGCAGGTGTAATTGCAAATTACAAAGCCTTGCATTTTGTGACCTGTATACTGTTTATTTTAAAAAAAAATCCATTGATCTATATTGAAACTTTTCAGCTGCACCGGATTAGTTGCAAATTAATAAGAAAACAAGAGTTCTGCGGTCGGAGACATATGCCCCCCCCCCCCAAAAANTTCAATACTGGTCATCTACTGTCCAAGGCCCATGCACATGTTAAGTATCAAGCCAATCGATCAATTCGTTGACGAGTAATTGATCGGAAACAATTTTCACACTTATTATGACAGTGACTTGACCTTTGACCAAGTGACCCCAATTTCAATAGGGTTTATCTACTGTCCAAGGCCAATTCACATGGGAAGTATCAAGCCAATCCATCAATCCGTTCACAAGTTATTGATTGGAAAGAACTGGTCCACCGACAGACCGACCGACATCCAGCAAAACAATATACCCCCTCTTTCTTGAAGGGGGCATAAAAAGCAACTTGCATTAGAGACTGGGCTAAAGTCATATTAGAAATAGCTCCCTGAACGGATTCATTCTTTCTGTAAACTACATTTCACATAATTTTCCCCTGTGAGTGCTAATTACCTGACATCTTTGGATTTCAGTTTTAAAGAAATCATCTAGCAGCAGGTTACTAAGATCTGGGTGCTTGTCAAATGCTTGCTTTATGTTGCCAAGGAAACGACTGAAACATATAATCATGACACATTAACATTGTGCTTAAATAAAATGGTAAGGTTTTTATCATAAAAAGCTAGAATGATTGTCAACATTTTTCAAGTTATAATGCAATACAGTTATATTATTGATATGGTGTCCGTCTAGCAACGGAGGTCATGGGTTCAATTCCCACTATTGGAGCAATCTTTCAGTCACTCCAAGACACCAAGTACTGTTCCTACCCACGGATTCTACAGCCTTTAAATAAGCCATAGGCTTTCGATGCAATCAAGCTAAAATAAATAGGTTTAAGCTAAACTAAAACCTTCTAATAATGCATCCTCCTTTCCACATGAGGGCGATCCCTCCCATGTTGAGTTTCCAGCCGAGTTCCTTGGCGGTTTCCCGCATCAGCATATATCCCTGAGCGTAGGAGACAATCTTGGATGCGTACAGGGCTTGTTTGATGTTGTCAATGAATGCCTTACGGTCCCCTGTGATTTTGGGGGCATCTGGACCTGTGATCAGTAAACAACACTGGTTTGCAAAAATTCAGAGACAATTAGAATGACGCATTGGGCATAGGAGATTTAAAACAAGTACAGGGCTTGTTTAATGTTGTCTATGAATGCCTTACGGTCTCCTGAGAACTTGGGGGCATCTGGACCTGTGAGCAATAAATAACAATAGTTTGAGAAAAATTCAAAGACAATTTCATAAAATTCAAAGACATTTCAGGACGCCTTGGGCATAGCAGAAGATCTTAAGAGTACAGGGCTTGTTTTATGTTGTCAATGAATGCTTTATGGTCCCCTCTGAACTTGGGGGCATCTGGAACTGTGATCAGTAAATAACATTGGTTTGAGAAAATTCAGAGACAAACGGCATGACGTCTTGGGCATAGGAGCCAATCTTAGATGAGTACAGGGCTTGTTTGATGTTGTTCATGAACGCTTTACGGTCCTCTGAGAACTTGGGGGCATGTGAGCAGTAAATAATATTAGTTTGAGACAATTCAGAGACAATCAGCATGACTCCTTGGGAATAGGAGAAAATTTGAAACAAGTACAGGGCTTGTTTTATGTTGTCGATAAATGCACTATGGTTCCCTGTGAACCGGTGGTTCTGGAACTGGGAGCAGTCAATAACAGTCATTTGTGAAAATTGAGAAACAATCAACATGATGCCCTGGGCTTAGAAGACAATCTTAGATGCGTACAGGGCTTGTTATTTGTTGTCAATAAATGCTTTACAGTCCCCTTTACAATTTTGGGCATCTGGAACTGTGAGCAGTCAATAACAGTGATTTGTGAAAATTAACAGACAATCAGAATTAATACTGAGACAAAATAGACAAACTTGGAGGTGAAGATGACTTAACTGATCTTAAATATTAAGGCTTTCAGGTTCCCATCTAGACCTGCAAGAAGCACACAATCAGAGTTGAAAAGATAATATTATGGTAAAACTGGAGGAGTAAAGTTTCTTGATGTTTGTTCCAAAAGAACGCTGGCTTGAGGAATTTCAGATGTGATCTTGGAGCTTAAGCCCTGTCTCAAGTTGTGAATGAATCCTTCAAGATAGCTAGTAGAATATAGATAATATGAGCCTTGTTCGGGGAAAACAATATGAAGAAGTGAAACTCCAGAAGACTAAATGCATGTGCGTAAAGTGTCTTCCCAGATTAGCATGTGCAGTCCGCACAGGCTAATCAGGGACAATACTTTCCACCAACACTGGATTTTTGTTAAGAAGAGACCTTCTTTAAATGAAAATTTCCATAAAAACGTCGTTCCCGATTAGCCTTTGCAGACTGCATAGGCTTATCTGAAATGACACTTTCACGCATGCATTAAACATAGTTTTCATAGAACACGTCTCATATATTTTAGCAAAGATCCAATATTGTCTATAGCAAACTGATTTTCAAAAGGAATTTTAAATATTGTCTTAAAATAATACACAAGCTCATAAAGTACCTTTCAGTTGGGTGCTGGCGTGAACACGTTCAGCCTGTAGAGATGACAGACATCGTGAAAATACTGCCTCACCTAGGACATAAAGCATATATCAGATTATTTCCTTATATCAGAAATAGTTGGCGACATTATTTTCATACGTCTGACATGGTTGGTGACATTATTTTCAAATGTCAGACATAGTTAGAGACATTATTTTCATATGTCAGAAATTGTTGGTGACAATATTAGAATAAGTCAGACATAAATGGTTATATTACAAAAATGGAAACTTAGTTTTTTCCACTTAAAAGATTTTTGGGCTTGTGAATCTTCATAAACTCTGTCATTCAAACAGTCCAATGGCATACGTTGATGAATGTATTCAAATGTGTTATGTTGTGATACTTCATTTTATAATTTTCTATCCTTAAATGTTATAATTCATGTTAAGCTCTGGTACCCTACATATTCAACCTTATGACGAATTTTAAACAGCTTAAACAGAAGGTAAGCAATTTTCAGTCCGGTAAAGTTTGGTGAAAATCTGCCACTGAATTTATCAGGAGATGTTTTTTGAATGAAAAGTAGACAATAGATGCATGCTCGCACAAACTATGGACAACAAGCACGAAGAAAAGCATACCATGAGCACAAAAAACAGCTTAAGTTTCATTTAATAATGCAGTCACTTCTCTTTTCTATGCAAGGGGAATAACTCAGATAACCATCCTTCTATATGATTGTAGCAGTTACTTGCAATTTAAAGTAATTGCTTTAATACTTCCAAGCTGTCTAAAAGCAAACCTTTAAAAAGCATAAAATATAGTCGGCAGATTCATATGTGTCTTGTTTAAATCAGCCACACAATGTTTCTTCATCATTGGCTAAGGGGAGGCCAGTTTACCCAAAAAGACAAGAGCCATATTAACATGGCCATTCCCGCCAAAATGTGTTTGCATGTATGAGAACATTTGTTTTAGAGAGTAGAATAATATTTGTTAAACATGGCACCTAAAGTTATGGTTAATGTTCACTGCACTTCTCCTAGTTGCCATCTGTTTATATTTCTAGTTTCAAGTAAATCCCTTCAGTAGATTTAGAGTTATGCTCCGGACAAAAATTTACTTTGAAAGTATATAAAGGCAGATAATTCAAAAACTAAAGTAGATAGAGTTATGGTTCTTGGTCACTGCACTTCTCCTAGTTGCCATCTGTTTATATTCTAAGTTTAAAGTAAATCCATTGAATAGATTTGGAGTGATGCTCTGGACAAAGTTTCGGACGGAAGGACGGACGGACAGATGGACGGACTATTACTACATCCCCTCCGAAATTTTGGCGGGGATAATAAAACAGATAGAACTAGGAACCCTAAAACGATGAAACTGAGCTGTATCCCATACTTAGTTATTAATTTAAGCTTGATTGCATTGAAAGCCTAAGGCTTATTGAAACACTCTATTCTATTTCCTGTGTTGAACAAGTACTATGTGTCTATGGGGGAAATCTAAACAATGCTTACACAGCAGATATCCAACCCTTGACCACCCAGTCCCATACTCAACTGTTATTCTACAACAACTCACATGAACACACGCTAATATTATCAAAAGAAGATTCATAAACGTGTCCACCAACCAATAAGAGTGACCGGTACCCCGTATTCCAGGGAGGCTACAGCTGTCCACTTTCCCGTTCCCTTCTGTCCGGCCGTGTCCCTGATCTGCTCCAGGAGATACTTCCCGTTGGCATCCTTGAACTTCAAGATGTCTCGCGTGATCTCAATCAGGAATGAGTCCAGCTCTGCTTTGTTCCAGTCGTCAAATACCTTTCAAAGTTAAATCACATATGAGTCATGCTCTGGGTACACAGGGCTTAATGCATGTGTGACAGTCCTTTGTGAAGTGTCCCAGATTAGGCTGTGCAGTCCGCACATGCTAATAAGAGAAGACACTTTCCAATTAGACTGGATTTTTGTATAGAAGATACTGCCTTTAAATGACAAATTCCATAAAAGCAGAAAGTGTTGTCCCTGATTAGCCTGGGCATTCTGCATGACATTTTTACGCATTTGAATTCAGCCCTGCTCATATAGAAGAGAGCAATGAATGTGCTCTAATGTTGAAAAATATCCAATAACAATTTAAACCCCTTCGATCTGCTATGAGATGTTTAGGTATTTACAGGACTCCCCTTGGCTTAAACTTTTGTGATCAAAACTTGCCCTCATATCAAAGAGTTCTTCGTATTTTGGATATTTAATGGGATTTTATCAAGAAAGATGTATCCAAATTAAAATGTTTTCATCAGAACTGCCTCATTGGAAGACCTTGGCTAATGTAGTGGATGGCAGACAACACATTGATTTATATTTTACATTCAAAGAAAAGCATATTGCATCTACAAGTAATATTTGTTTATAAAACAACTTTAAACAATCAAATGTGTTCCTTTTTCCAACCTGTCCTCACTTATCCATGTGTAATAACAGGCTTTAAAATTATGAGTTTAAACCTATTTATCTAAGCTTGATTGCATCAAAAGCCTGAGGCTTATTGAAACGCTCTTGAGTCCATTTCCTGGGTAGAACCAGTACTTTGTGTATTTGGGGGAGATCAAAAGAACGCTTCCACGGCGGATATCAAACACGTGACCTCCCAGTAGCTAGGCAGACATAATATCCACTACGCCACAGCCATTCCCAACCAAGCCACCAAAAACACAATCCTACCTGCGCCATTTCCTCCTGGTTCATGCCCAGTACATCCTTCATGACGTGGTATGACTCACAGATCAGCTGCATGTCCCCGTACTCGATGCCGTTGTGTACCATCTTCACAAAGTGACCAGCACCCTCTGGGCCAACCTGCAGGGAACATGTTGCAGTCAGTAAAGCCAAAATAATCATACAACTTCCAGCAGTTTTTGTTCATGTCATTGAAAAGGTTATAATTATCAAACTGTGTGTTTATTTTACCTTTCCAGCAAGCTCATTTTGGTAGAGCAAAGGAATCCAATTCCAAAGACTGTGGGTTTAGTCGCCCCTAAATCTGATTCAAGTAGGGCAGTTGTCAATTACTGGCTTTTAAGTACTGGTAAACCAGCCAACCCAGGAGAAGAATGAAAAGGTTAATTTACCCTGTGACCTTTGACCTATTGATCTAAAAATCAATAGACTTTGTCCTTTTTACTCAAGTAACCAACATACCAATTTGCATGGTTGTAGGTAAAGAGTTCTCTAGATATTGCATGGAAAAGAATGCTCTATGGACCTTCGGACGTACAGGCCCAATCAATATATACCCCCTCTTCTTTGAAGGAGGGCATTACAATGAACTTAAACAATTTCAATCGTCAGCATGTATTACATACCAAGTATGAATTATATCATACAACAGAAAAGTTCTGAAAGATTTTCTTTTTGGTTTTTTTTAATAGAAAAAAACTGGCAATACCAAACAATGTCATTACCCAATCACAGCAGGGTTGATTGTCTGACTTCGCTGCGATGCCCTGGAAGATGTTTTTGATGTGTGGCCTGAAAACATAACACTTTTATAGTACAGCAAATCACAAGCAACCGCTTTTTCCAAATTTTCTATGAAACAAGCTGTAAAAAGACATGACAGAAAAACAGCAAATATACCACACTGTCCAGATACCTATTTAATAATTTAACTTAAAAGAAAACAGTGAAAACACCCTAAGGAAACACAGGCAAATCAATTACACATTCAAAAATCCCATTTCAAACTATTAAATACCCAAGAAATACTTCTTAAACTGACGAAATTAAAAACAATAGTTTGCAAATTTTCTGTTCAGATTCTGAGAAACTGTAGACATGGTACCCAAGGTTACTCACCAGGCAGCGTCTGATCCCCCAGGCATGAGGGAGGGGCCATACCTGGCCCCGTCTTCCCCTCCACTGACCCCACTACCCACGTACAGCAGACCCTTGGCCTCAAGCTCCTTACAACGGCGCTGTGAAAATAGAGGAAAACAGTTTTTACGAAACGGCAGCGCTGGGAAAATAAAGGAAAGACAGTTTTTACGAAACGGCAGCGCTGGGAAAATAGAGGAAAAACAGTTTTTACAAAACGGCAGCCCTGGGAAAGTAGAGGAAAGACAGTTTTTACGAAATGGCGGCGCTGGGAAAATAAAGGAAAAACAGTTTTTACGAAATGACCAAACTAAATATCCTAATCCCCCCTAGCCAAAAGTTTTTATTTTACCCCAATATGACAGGAAACATTCCCACCCATGTTGGTTATTTTCTGTATAAACAACGTTTAGATGTTAAGACACTGTCTTTGTCTAATTACAATCAGGTAATCTATTTAAATCAACTAGTTATTTATTTGTTGTTTATTTTAATTATATAACAAAAATTCCCCCTGATAAGGTGCTTTGCGTAAAAATCCCCCCCCTGGCCCCATCTTCCAGATATGAGAACACATGTCCTTGTAAAACATGTATGTCCCCTCCTCTAACTTGCAATAAATTTAAAATGGTTTCCATCCACCACAGCTGGAAATCAGAAATAAATAAAAATCACAAAAAATATATGTAACTAGAAATGGCACGGCAGAGGCCGACCTGTATCCCCACGCCGCATGTTTGATACAGGGGCGCCCCAGGGTTGGTAATGGGGCCATGCATAGTTGAGATCGACCGTATTGCCATAAGAGAAGTTCAGTATCAATTAGAAGTGAATCGGTGTAGAAATAAAGATGTAAACGTAAAAGGCAATTTTGTGTTGGTGTGGCCTATGTGGGCGGGTTGCCCCAGGGCTGGTAATGGGGCCATGCATAGTTGAGATTGACCGTAATGTCTTTAGAGAAGTTCAGTATCAATTAGAAGTGAATTGCTGTAGAAATGAAGAAATTATAGTAAAAGGAAATTTTGGGTGGATGTTGCCTATGTGGACGGGGCGCCCCAGGGTTGGTAATGGGGCCATCATAGTTGAGATTGACTGTACTGTCATAAGAGAAGTTCAGTATCAATTTGAAGTGAATCGGTGTAGAAATGAAGAAATTATAGTAAAAGGCAATTTTGGGTGGGTGTGGTCTATGTGGGCGGGGCCCCCCAGGGTTGGTAATGGGGCCATGCATAATTGAGATTGACCGTATTGTCATAAGAGAGGTTCAGTATCAATGGTGAATCTGTGTAGAAATGAAGAAATTATAGTAAAAGGCAATTTTGGATGGGTGTGGTCTATGTGGGCGGGGCGCCCCAGGGTTGGTAATGGCACCATGCATAGTTAAGAATTGACCATATTGTCATTAGAGAGGTTCAGTATCTATTTGAAGTAAATTGGTGTAGAAATGAAGAAGTTAATGTAAAATAACCTAAAAAAATGAGTGAAAATCTCTGACCCGGCCCCACCCCAACCCCCATTTCTTTTGACCCAGGGGTCAGACCAAAATTCCAAATAGTGCAGGGTCGCACATATGCTCATAGCTACCATGTGTGTTAGTTTTAAAGTTCTAGTTCCAGGACAGACGGACAGATGGACGGACAGATGGACAGACCGCAAAGATAACCACAATATCCCCACTCTTTTCAAAAAGCGTGGGGATAATTAAACTGGCTGGAACAGGTTAATTTGTGTAACCACCATGTCAAACAAGCTTGAACACATTCACTTCTGCCAGTATCCTACTTTCCATAATTATGTAATTCAGTGAATATTTGTTATTGATACTACTGAATTTCATGTGACAACCTCTTGACCTTTTGATGTGTTGACCTAAAAATTGATCAGCATTTTTCTTTCCTCACAAGAAACGGGCCTCCCAATTTGAATTATGGAAGGTCTAGGCATCCTCAAGGTATCTTGAAGAAACAAACTGGTCTACAAACCGACCATCTTACAGATGGACCGACTGACGGACAGGGGCAAAGCAATTTAGGGCCAGAAAGACACTTATTACAAATGAGGCATAATGAGTTAACAAATTACAACAAAGGAAAGCTTAAGTAAAAGTTTTAGCCTCATCTGGGTTAAAGGGTACCATGATAGTACATCCAGACAACCATGTTTTAGCCATACATTTATGGAGGGTTAGATAACTCACATTTGTGTCCGTATATTCTGAGTTTCCTCCATCTATGATGATGTCCCCTTTCTCCAGAAGTGGAACCTGAAAATGAAAATTTACGTTTACATCAGTGACATAAAAATAAGAAGAATATTAGCTTGTGTATATTAGGTCTTTATACTTACAACTTATTTATTTTTTACATTTGATACATTTTTATAACAGTCTGTCAAACTTCCAACAAAGACATTAATTCACATAATTATAAGGCCCAGAATACTCATGTTAGTCCCTTAAACTAAACTTCTACACCATATGTGAAACATACAGGTAAACAAATCCTGGTTACTTTACACAGTTATGTTTTCTTGCCAAAATAACTGTCTTGAAAAGTTCAAAATGGCAAGCATGCAGCTAATAGAAGCCAAGAAGATTCAAAGAAACATAAAATATGATAAAATCAATATTTGACAGAAATGACTGCACCAGTCTACAGGCCAAATTAACCCTTTGCATGCTGGGATATTTGTAGTCTGCTAAAATGTCGTCTGCTGAATTTCTAAAATTAGCATTTTCTTCACTTTTTTTCAAAGAATACTATGAGAAGAGCAAACAGTTTGGATCCTGATGAGACGCCACGTTCTGTGGCGTCTCATCTGGATCCAAACTGTTTGCAAAGACCTTCTAAATCCGGTTCCAGCCCTGTAAGAGTTAAGATTTCCAGAACACTGGCCTTCAACCTAACTGAAAATTCTTGTCAAGCATCAACTAGAAAGATAAAAATATTTACATCTTTTGTGGCAGGTAGGTTGGAAACGAGGTCAATTTTAATGAAAAGAATACATGACCTAGTTGTCAGTTATGAACATGTGACTCCTGCAGTGCCTGAATCTAATTGAGCCACGTTCTGGTCAAAACTGGGCTTAATGCATCATTATGTTCAAAAAGGGTCTTCCGAGATTAGCCTGTGCATTTCGAACAGTCTAATCAGGGAGAACACTTTCCACTTTTATAGTATTTTTTGCTTAAAGGAAGTCTCTTCATAGCAAAAATCCAGTTTAGGCGGAAAGTGTCGTCCCTGATAAGTCTGTGCTGATTGCACAGACGTTCTGGGATGACACTTTACACACATGCATTAAGCCCAGTTTTACCAGAACGTTCCACAGTTGTTCTATGATCCTACCAGCTTATCTATGAAATCATCCACAGCCTGTCCAGCCTTGACCAGGAGCATCACACGGCGGGGCTTCTTCAGGTGGGCCACCATATCCTCCATGGACTTGGCCCCTATGACCTTTGTGCCCTTGGCCTCGTTGCTAAGGAACTCCTCCACCTTGGATACCGTACGGTTGAAAGCCACCACCTATAGTATTCACAATTATGAATATTTCTCTTTTAATAACATTTTGTGAGACTCTGCAAAACCTCAAAGAGACTGGTTAGCCACATTATATTATTAGGTTCAGACATTTCGAGGGGTGAACGGAAGACTGTCGTAACTCATATTAAATAAAGAAGGAGATACGACAGTTCTCCGTTCAGCCCTCGATTTGGTCATTTCTTGACACACATTGTATCTGACATTGTACAAAATGTTCATCAGAGATTGTAGCTTTCTGCCAGAATGGTCTGATTTATTTTGTACACTCTGGTATTTTCCCGTTATAAGGAGTAATAGACACTTACATTCGTGCAGGTTGAAACATACAGAAGTTTAACCCTTTGAGTGCAGGAACCGGATTTTGAAGGTTTTTGCAAACAGTTTGGATCCAGATGAGACGCCACAAAACGTGGCGTCTCATCAGGATCCAAACTGTTTGCTATTCTGATAGTGGTCTTAGAAAACAAATCGAAGAAAATGCCAAATTTAGAAATTCAGCAGACAACATTTTAGCAGACGACAAATTTCCCAGCATACAGAAGTTTAAAGCACATACATTGTACACGCACATCATGTGCTGTTGTAAGGTATACATACAAAGGAAGCATCCTTAATCAAGTAACATTAGGATTACAAAAATTTGTCTTTTGTAATAATAATTCAATTGAGAGCTATTAAACTTCAATTGAATATGCTAGTCTAGAGGAACAAAAATGTTGACACTATGGAAGTTTTCTTCATACCGTTTAGTTACCTCTAGGTAAATCCATCAGAGCAATATAAGCTAATATTTCCGAGTACAGTGTTGATTTCTGGTTATTTCTTCAAATTATGCACTTTACAGTTAAAGTAAAAACTAATATCCAAAGACATTTCATTCTCAATTACTCTATGATAATCTATCATTGGAATGACATATTGGATTTTACTAATAATTGTATAATTATACAGAAAGACAAATTCTACAATGTTTTGTTGCAGTTAAATCTGTGAGTTTTTACAGGCCTACCACTGAAATACACAGGAAATTACCACTGATTTCAAACACTTGTAAATTACAGGAAATGTTTCCAGATTTCTTATGTTTTATGATATATTCTGATGACTAAAAACACACACAGTAACAAACAAAGTTCATTTCTCTTTTCATCGCGATTTATTTCTGTTGAATATTTTCTAATACAACGCTTGCTAATGTTCGTGAAATACAATTTAACAACATCAAAGCAAAGCCTGACCGCTTTGCTCACAACACAAGGTGTGTCTTACATTCTCGATTGTGAAACCCAGACTGTCCTTTTCAGCAAAATGAAAATTAAAAACTGACCAAACAGGCTGTATATGTTTTCTGATTGGTCATCATAACTATGTCGGTTGACCGGCTCTCTTATGTTGTGGTTCAATGACGCGCAGAAACCCTCTAGACCAAATTATAATCATGTTTGAACCTTGCTGACTGGATGTTTTTGATAGCTTTTCAAGTTAAGTATCTTCGGACTGTGTTTTATAACTAATCTTGTTTGACATGTTTAAGTATAATAATATACCTATAGGCAGTAACGTTTCGATTTGCACCGTGATACCCGTGGTACATGTACATTTTTATGTAAACTTAATTATGTTCTCTTATGATTTGGTAGCTTTAAATTAAGATTCTATAATTTTATTTAAACCAGTATTTTCTTTATAATTAAACATATATTACATTATATTCTTTATAATTAAACATCTATTAATAATCTCCAAAATTCAAGAATTCTATTTATGAAATTATGGTTGTTGTGATATTAATAATTTTCTACAAGTATTAATTTCTTAATACCAGCTATTTTACATATATATCATGTTCAAATTTAATTCCTGTAAACCCTAGCAATAAAGCTGGGTATTTCCTTATGTTTTCCATACTGCATGTACATGACTTGTACAGTCTCCTTTTAAGCTATGCAGCCAACAAAATCAAAATAATACACTCAGCCATAAACAAGTACAAGATGTTATTTTATGTAAAGTTACTGAAGAGGGCATTAAACTATCAATACAGTAATGGACAGCGATGACTAAGCAGTGTATAGCTATGTTTAATTTTAAATGACAAGGTAAATTACACTTCATGAGCGTGTACAGATTACCGTATTGCACACTAGGTAACGGAAGTTTTAAACATGAACAAACAGCTGAGATGAGAAACACTGCAACATGTTCTTTATTTTATACCTTAAATTAAGCATATCAGTAAAGTATGTGACAGTTTGGTTTAAAAGTTCTAGTTTATAACCCCCTTACAAAAGGGCATAAACTATGTTTGTAGAAGTCCCTGGATAAAGACGACTTTATCAGTTTCAGCAATTTCTTTATAAATATTAAAATCATTGCCTGAGTACCTGTTCTATCATATGCCTTTGTAAGACCAATTATTATAAATAACTTTTGATTTGAGTGTATACAGCACTAAAAACATGTACATTTAATTACAACAATGGTAATTACCCAAACCTTGTTTGATTTTAATGTTTTTTTTTTAAAGATTTAACCAAATTTGAACACACTTTAAGTACTTCTTATTTAGAGGTTACTTGGTAATAGGCATTTTTCTCTCAACATCTATGAGCATTGCAAACATTTTACTAGAGCATTAACACTCAGGCTTTCACTTAGTTTTCAAGCAGGAAGAGGATTCCCCAAAAAGGACTCGAATAAAAATGTATTAAACTAAAGCCTCAAAAAGTGGCAGGCTGCTGTCAAATATCTTGGTCAAAATAGCAGGGTGATTTACCAGACTCCTGAGTCTTTATGAAACTCCAGTATTTCCAAACTTTGTACAAAGAATATGGACAGATACAAAGGCTGATAGCTAGATGCTTTTGCAACTGATTTGTTGCNAAATAATTGAAAAATCTTCCCTGGAAATAACTATTCAAAGGAAGATCAAGGTCAGGAACAACAACCATGCAAGAATTAATTGAAAGGAGTAAGAATCTTCCCTAAGAATAAATTATGTAAAGGATTATACAACTTCTTCTGACTGTGGACTGTGAGTATGGTGACCCTTATTACTCTATGATGTTTGCATGTGTAGTAGATTTTTATCCAGTGCATTAGGTTTTTTTCAGAAGGCTATTGAGATGGGTTGTGATGGTTAGTGTGAGATACAAGAGACATCCTGTTCTATGTCTATAAGATTTTAATACGCTGCACTTTAGACTATGATCTCCCCGAAAGACAAGTTATTAGTTTAGCATTTTTATAGTATTAACCTTTTTTGTAGTAAAGAATCTTGAGGACAGTTTAGTGGTAATGTAATATTCTTACATAAATTTTGCGTCACATTATGTCATAGCAATTGTGAGATTAACACATTTGAAATCTTATCATATGTATTGGATCTTGATAATTAACCATCCCTCTTTGGGTCTAGACAATAACAAACAACAATACAGTGATAATGGAAGATTTTTTTTTTGTGTATCTTAAAACTTTAAAACAAAGAAATATCAAACCAATTGACAAAACAATTTACTCACTTGTATTCTGACGGTCCTTTTTTATTACATGTGAAAAAATGGTTATAGCACTGCATGATTCTAACTGCTTGAATGAAATAGTTAGAGATGGTTTAAGCTCAATTTAAGGTGTGTTAAGAACATGACCAATAGCTGTTGTCACTTGGTTCATAAAATAATTTAGAAAAACTCAAGTATGCTGCTTCCTTTGAATTCTTACCATTTTTCTATCAGTGTAAACAGGTATACACTAAATAACTGATTTATTCTATCATAAAGTAATAAATTTCACAGACTCTTTGAAAGAGATTTTATTGGTCAATCATTCACTCTCAAATCAGACTCGAGCAATCGTGACTTTGCCATTGCCATTGGTAAATATGGTCAACAATTTTAATGAATAATACTTGAACAAATATTATAATTAACAAATATTAATCTTACTTTTGTTCAGACATCTTCAATGTTCGCTAGGGTTCCTTGAATAAACGTGACAATCCGGATGACACGTCAATTGAAGCGTTTAACTTAAATATCCTGTTTCTGCTTGACAGATGATTATTCATAAGAGGAATGTCCCATTTCAACACCGTTGCAAACGTTTAATCGATCATGGTTACATTCCACATTTTAAAATATTTAAAATGTATAGTTATTAAGCACTTTAATATTATGACTCGCCAATATCTATACAGAATAGCGTTTCTGACAATCTATTTGGAAAATGACTTTCAATTGTTTACAATATGTTACATATATAATAAAAACCACATTTGTATTTTGGTGTTAAATTACTCGAATTATGGACGATACGGACCAGATTTGAGGTCATTGAGGACCACATTTGCAGACCATACCGACCATGTCTGAACTAATTTAAATTTCGTGTTCATTCAACATTGCATTGTAAAATATTTAAGTTGCTGTAAATACAAGTCATATTTGTACGATATTGCGTCGTTGAATGACACTGGTTTAACGTACTCGTATACCGGACAAACCACATTTGCGGACCATACGGACCATGCCTGAAATAATATTTATTTCGTTTTCGTTCAATATTGTATTAATCAATTTAATAAAATATTAAAGATGCTGTAAATACACGGCACAGACTTGCGTCATTGCGTCGTATGATTACACAGGTGTATAACGTACTTTTATAAATACAACGCATATTTGGTTTAAACACTATTTATTAAGTTAATCGAAAGTAGGAATAAGCAATACAATACAAACATACATAATATTGTCGAACAATATACAAGGCAGGTCGAAATTGCAGTATTGCTTTACATAAAGGCTGTATAATACAATTTGACAGAATTGAAAAAAAAGCTCGAGGATTATGCCATGTCTCATTTTTAAGCACAGTAATTATTCTACATGCTGGAATAGTAAACACTTTATTGCAATATATATATTTTTTTCACCATTTGCACAACCACCATCACCACCACCTTCAACATCACTATAACCAGCACAACCACCATCAGCATGATGCCATCACCACCACCGTCACCAAAATCACCCGCATCATCACCACCGCCCTCACCACAATCACCATCACACCATCACTACCACCATCATCAGCACCATCACCATCACCACCACCATCATCATCACCACCATCACCACCACCACATTCATCATCACAATCACCACCACCATCACCACCACCACCACCACCATCATCACCACCATCACCACCATCATCATCACAATCACCACCATCATCATCACCAAAACCAACAGCAACATAATGATCACAATCATAAACATCATCATCACCACCACCATCATAACCACCAGCACCATCACCATGTCCACAACTACAACCACCATCACCACCACCGTCAATATAACTATAACAAACCCCGCCACAATCAGCATCACCACCACCGTCACCAGTATCACCACCATCACCACCAATATTACCACCACCATCACAATGACCATCAACAGAAATATCACCACCAACATCACCATCACAATCACTATCACCACCATCATCACCATCACAAACACCGTCATCACCATCACCACCACAATCATCACCTTCACCACCACATTCACAACCACCATCACCTTCATTACCACCACCATAACCACCACCATCACCTTCACCAACACCACCACCATCACCTTCATCACCATTTCCACAACCATTACCTTCATCACCACCATCACCACCACAATCCTTATCACCATCACCACTCCAACCACCACCTTAACCACCATCGTCACCATTTCCACAACCACAACCACCACCAAAATCAACATCACTATAACTAACACCACAACCATCAGCATCACAATCACCAACACCGTCACCAAACCACCACCATCACCACAACCATCATCACCAATATCACCATAACCACCACCAGCACCACCACAAAGACCATCACCACCCGAATCACCACCACATCATCACCACCATCACCACCAAAATCATCACCACCACCACTACCATCACCATAACCATCACCACCAACATCACCATCATTACCATGACCACCATGACCAGTTGATCACCATCACCAACACGAAACCACCACGTCCCACCACCATCACCATCACCAACACGTCACCACCACAATCACTAGCACCACCATCAACATTACCATCACCACCGCCATCACCATCACCATCACCTCCATCATCACCATCACCACCACCAGCACCAGTACCACCGTCATCATCATCACAACCATCACCACAACCCCACCACAATAACCACAATCCTCAACATCATCATCACCATCATCATCATCATCATCATCATCATTATCATCATCAACATCATCATCATTACCATCTTGCAAATCATCATTATTTTCCTTGTTAATCTAACAAAAAAAATTCTTATAAATATTTATTAAACGAAGACGAATTCGGCATGTGTGTTTGTATTTGACGGGGTTTCCTACACAAACAAACACACATATATATATATTAACATTATTCATTCAGTCGCTCCAATTTATTTAATGTGCAACGATGATCAACCTCCTTGGAACGGCTAAATTAAAGATTCTTCAGGGTGTCCGTAAACGTTGCGCCATCCTTCTCCAACAGTGGAACCGGACCGTGTTAGGGTCCCATCTTACATGAACTAGTAACTGAACAGAAAATAAATTAAATGCTACTTTATTGAGAGAAAAAAACGCTTCAGTATCATTTTTCCATCGAAAATATTAATGGGCGAAACAGCGGGTTAATCGCCCTTTCTTTCTCTTTCTCCATATCTAACCCCGCCGAATACACACCTCGAAAAGCAGATCAATATATTTACAACGCAATTAAATGCACACACTAGAAACGCGTGCATTTTCTGGCCAAAACCATTACCGTCTTTTTTCTGCTTAATACATGAACAATAACAACAATATATTTCCCACTCCCACAAAGTGTCAGGGTGAACGAAGTTTAAACTGTTATGAAAATATTTTTTTTCTCAATAATATAAAACTAAACATATGTGGCGTGTTCTGAGAAAACTGGGCAAAATGCTTGTGCGTAAATTGTCATCCCAGATTAGCCTGTGCAGTCCGCACAGGCTAATCAGGGACGAAAATTTCCGCTTTTATGGAATTTTTCGTTAACATGATGTCTCTTCTTAGCAAAAATCTAGTTTAGGCGGAAAGTGTCTTCTCGGATTAGCCTGTGCGGACTGCACAGGCTAATCTGGGATGACACTTTACGCACAAGCATTTTGCCCAGTTTTCTCAGAACACGCCACATATGATTTAATCAATGATTAAGATAAATGCCAACTAAAAGATCATTTGAAAACATGATACTGCATTTGCTGTCAATATGCCCATTCAAGCATAAGGTCCTTTATTTCATAATGCATTTAAAGACTTGTTTAGAATTTTTTTAATTTTCTCAAGCAATATTAGGATAAAGTTTTTACTTTTAACGCAGTTTTTTTCATAATAATGCGTATGTTTGAATGACATATATACATAATTATCACAATTTTATATCGTCTGAAAAAAGGGTTGGATTTAAAGTTCTGACAACATTAGTTGTGGTCTTTCCGTGTTTGAGTTTTGGCGATTACAAGATTACGTCCAGTCAAGTGTACAGCAAAAAGCAAAAAAAAAAACATACACTAGTTACCAATAAATAACTAAACACGTATATAGGTAAATTTGAATACGTCAATTTTCAAGAAAAGGTCGGAGTTTACGTTATACAGCTGCATTGAAAAAAGATAAAATGGTGTCAGACCTTAGTTACTGCATTTGGTAAACAGTATTGCTGATGGAAACAGAACGAAAACGCTATCGAATAGACTTGTTTTTTAGAGCTAAGGCGTGTTAACAATGTTTACGCTGACTCGGACTCGCTTTCGCCCCAGCACAATCGACCCACATCATTGTGTTTACGCTAGCGGTTAGAAAAGTGTGTCCCTCGCAATAAACTGAGGAGCCTTGCCCGAGTTTGAATGTCAACAATTATGTTAAAACGTCCTAGCTCTATAAATCAACTCGAATGGACAGTGTTTTCTTTCTGCATACCAACACCAGTACTGCTTACCAAAGGAAGTCAACGACAATCGCACATCACTATTATCTCTTCAAGCATACATGTGTAACGTAACCTTTGACCTTTAAAACTGATATAACTTATCTTTGTTATCACAGCAATGGCAGAGATGACGATCAATAATTCAGTCTGGTAAATGTGACCTACAGCTGCATGGTGTATCGGAGCTCATTTAGCGTTCCTGTCTTTATGCCAATGCACGGACAGCTGTTGAACAAAACTATGTTAAAAATGCCACCCACGACGTTTTATTTGATACAGACAAAACATATGAAGCCAATATTTTTGTCGAAATCTATTGATTTTTCCAAATTAGTTGCAGCGTGAAAACCTTCCATTTTCGATAATTGTCAGTGTTGAAAGTTCAAAACGATCCGTTAAAGTACACACACACATTAAGGCGCGCGAATGCATTATTAACTGGCTATCGCTTTCATGTGGAATACAACAAACATGTAAATTTGTATTTATGTTATGCATATGTTCATTCATGTAATCATGTTTTTTTGTTTGTTTGTTTTTTTAAATAATTTGAGCGGTGTTTTAGTCACCAAAATAATTTTTTTGATTAGCTTTACATCATAATTATGTAACATTTTCAATTTCTTAAAACAAACTCTTCAATACTTATCACACTTACAAGCACTGTCTTCATTGCAATACACACACCAACAAAACATACCCAATAACACTTCATATTTACATTATCAAGTAAACTACACGTCCATCCAAGTCAAAAGCGCAACAACCAATTGTCAACACAATCAATTTCACACCTCACCATACCATCTGATCACATCTCAAACAAGTGCAACGAAGCTCATATCAGCATATGAAGTAGTGGTACATAGATGTTAAATCCATAGTATTTCATAAAGCAATTATCAGCTTATTCACAGAATTGAAGAAATGTAACAGACTGCCAATTTATGATAATACAACATTTTACTTTACAGATTATGTAGGCCCCTAATTTTTAAAGTCGACATAAATTGTAGTCATATGAGCCAACCCCATTATTGAGAGTGTATGATATGTACAGTTCACCAAATGATATGATAACAACAAGTCAGATTCTAAATCCTTGTGGAAATGTTTAAAAAAAATAGGTTTTCCATCTAAAAAAGGTCAGGCAGAATGTAATATTGGTTTAAAGATAGATGATGACATTTGTTTTGATAAATGTAAAGTTGCTGAGGAGTTCAATACTTTTTATACTACAGTTGCTTCCAAGCTAGTTAAAAAACTTCCAAAATGTCAAAATATTTGTAGTAGTAGTTTTGTTTTAACTTGTATTCTTCTAAAGGTGTCAAAGCTGAACATTTTAGTTTTTCCCTTGTCTCTGAAAGTAAGATTTTAAAATATTTGAATTAGTTCAAATAAAGCTACTGGGTTAGACGGTATCCCCTCTCGTTTTGTGAAAGATACTGCCCCAATGATTTCAGCCCCACTTACCAACATAATAAATTTTTATCCATCATCCAAGGTTCTGTACCGGATGACCTGAAGTCAGCTCGAGTGGTCCCATTATTTAAGAAAAATGACAAGACGGAGGTTGGTAATTATCGCCCAGTATCAGTTCTTAGCGTTATATCCAAAGCATTGGAAAAGGTTATCTTTGATCAGGTTGAAGAATATCTGTCTTCAAATAATCTCCTGTATGGTTTCCAGTCTGGCTTCAGAAAATGTCTCTCTACTGACATTCATCTTACAGATTACATTAGGTTCCAAATGGATAAAGGTAGTCTTGTTTGGTATGGTTTGCTGGAATTGCAGAAAGCCTTTGATACTGTTGATCATGGCATTCTATTGGTGAAGTTGAAGGCGTTGGGTCTCTCAAAGGTTACTGTTCAGTGGTTTACTTCATATTTGTCGGGTCGGCATCAGTTGGTTGATGTCCGTGGTAGTCAATCTTCTCGAGCAACGATAACATGTGGTGTTCCCCAGGGCTCTATTCTAGGACCGTTGTTGTTTCTTATCTACGTCAATGACATGTCTGGTGCAGTAAAAAATAAGTTGTTACTGTATGCAGATGATTCTGGTATTTTGGTCTCTGGTAAGGATAGGTCTGAACTTGAATCAGTTTTAAGCTCCGAAATGAATGTTCTAAGTGAATGGTTAATTTGTAATAAGCTATCGTTGCATTTGGGTAAGACTGAATCTGTTTTGTTTTGCTCCAAAGCAAGGTTAAAGTCTGGACCAAATCTTAATGTTGAATGCAATGGTAAACCTATTGAAGCTACGGATTCTGTTAAGTATCTTGGGGCCACTCTTGATCAAAGTCTATCTTTTGATTCAATGGCTAGGTCAACTATCAAGAAAGCTAATGCTAGGTTGAAGTTTTTGTACAGGAAGAGTAAGTTCCTTAACCCCCACTCTAAAATGTTATTGGTCACATCCCTCATCCAGTGTCATTTTGATTATGGTTGTTCAATTTGGTATAACAGCTTGACTCAGGAACTTAGGAATAAATTACAGGTCACCAAGAACAGAATGATCAGGTTTGTGTTGGATCTCGAAACGAGCTCATATAGATCAACATCATTTTGTCAAGCTAAACTGGTTACCAGTCTCTAAAAGAGTTGATCAAATCATGTTGTGTCAGTGGTAGATCACCAGGTTCCCTAAATGAGCATTTGATTCCACTTAGTTCAGTTCATAACTATCCCACTAGGTTAAGATTGTCAGTTGGTGCTTCCAGTGATTCATTCACAGACACTGGAAGATTTTGTTTGCCCAAGGTTAAAGGTTTTGGTAAACGGTCATTTGCATATCAAGGTTGTTCTCTCTGAAATGAAATGCCAAAACATATAAGACAGGCTAAGAACCTCCCCAATTTCAAGTACACCGTCAAAATCCATCTGCTTGCTTCTATTTGAGTTTTTTTTCTAGTTTTAATTAGTTGTTGTTTCTAGGTCAACTACATTAAATTTATTAAGGACCACAATGGAAATAAGGATTTTCTTCCTTTTTTGTGCTATTCTTGTATTTTAATGTTTGTGACATGGTTTAAATTTTTAGTACACACATATATATATATAAAACATGTATTTACCAATAACAGTATTATTATTTTACTATCTCAAATTTTTAGATTAAGACTTATAATTTTATTGAATTTTTATAAACCTGTATCTTTGTTTCCTTGATTTGTCAACTATGATGCTATTTTAATTTATTGGTTTGCTATTTCTTATGCCATCAGTAGATGAAACTTATTTTATGTGTAATATATGCTTTATGTACCATGTTCTACAAATTGTTAAACTATGAAATAAATGAATGAATGAATTCGGATGGCGCCAGTCTACGGAATCCGGATAGTGCCATCTATAATCTAGCCCTTCTTTCATTAAGGGCGACACACGACACACGAATCGAAACACGATATTGTGCGCGACACACGATATTTTGCGCGATACTCAAAGAGACACATGCTATTTTGCGCGACACACGAAGCGACACATGATATTTTGCGTGATACACGAAGCGACGCGCGAGAATGTACCACGAAATATCGCCCTTGTGTTGGTAGCCCAAAAGGCGATATATCGTGGTAAATATCGTGTTTCACTTTGAGTATCGCGCAATATATCGTGAACAGGGAAGATCCAGGTGATGTTCCCTCTCTTCCTGCATATATCTGCCAGTTCTTGGTACTTTGACAGCTTCCTCTCATTTGCCTCATCAGTTCTTTCTTCCCAAGGGACAGTAGGTTCCAGGCGTATCATCTTCTTTGGAGCTGTTGACCAGATGACTATGTCAGGGCGTAGATTTGTTTGAACAACATATGGGAATACGATTTTCTGTTGAAGATCGACCTTCATCACTTAGTGTCTGGCCTCTTGTAGCAGGCTTGTGTTCAGGCTACCCTTTGCCTTCTGTCCTTCCCTCACAACAAAGTTGATGTAACCTGGACCTCTGATGTTGATTTGTCGCTCCTTTCTTCTTTCTTGCTCCAGGATGTTCGCAAGCACTCGCAGGACTTGATCATGCCTCCATCTGTAACGACCTTGAGAGAGGACAATAGGACAGCTATCGATATTAAGCAACACGGTAGTAAAATCAACTGGAAAATTGTACTTTAAACAAAGTGTCGGTTAACTAAGTAAACGCAAATCACTTGCACGAATATTAATAATTATAATTTACACCAAGCATTATTATGCCCATGTTTTTTAAATAATGCCATTGTTACATCCGCGTATAATAATTTGATAATTATGACCTTTTTTCGACTTAATGTTATTCTAAAAATCATGACTGATATAGATTATCATGTTAAAAATGGCCAGAGACCCGGAAACCATGCTACATAATTCATACCATACATGCACACCTTAACCGAGTATTCATCATGGTTTCCTTTCCTGACACCTCTTGATGAATTCAACTACGCAACATAGAATTCAATTCAAATATGAACAGGNAAATGCCACAACATATAAGACAGGCTAAGAACCTCCCCAATCTCAAGTACACCGTCAAAACCCATCTGCTTGAAACTACATTAAATTTATTAAGGACCACAATGGAAATAAAGATTTACTTCCTTTTTTGTGCTTTCCTTGTATTTTAATGTTTGTGACATGGTTTAAATTTTTAGTACACACATATATATATATATAAAACATGTATTTACCAATAACAGTATAATTATTTTACTATCTCAAATTTTTAGATTAAGTTTTATAATTTTATTGAATTTTTATAAACCTGTATCTTTGTTTGCTTGATTTGTCAACTATGATGCTATTTTAATTTATTGGTTTGCTATTTCTTATCCCATCAGTAGATACAACTTATTTTATGTGTAATATATGCTTTATGTACCATGTTCTACAAATTGTTAAAATATGAAATAAATGAATGAATGAATTCGGATGGCACCAGTCTACGGAATCCGGATAGTGTCATCTAGAATCTCGCCCTTCTTTCATTAAGGGCGACACACGACACACCAATCGATACACGATATTTTGCGCGACACACGAAGCGACACACGATATTTTGCGCGATACTCAAAGAGACACACGATATTTTGCGCGACACACGAAGCGACACATGATATTTTGCGTGATACACGAAGCGAGGCGCGAGAATGTACCACGAAATATCGCCCTTGTGTTGGTAGCCTAAAAGGCGATATATCGTGGTAAATATCGTGTGTCACTTTGAGTATCGCGCAATACATCGTGTACAGGGAAGATCCAGGTGGTGTACCCTCTCTCCCTGCATATATCTGCCAGTTCTTGGTACTTTGACAGCTTCCTCTCATTTGCCTCATCAGTTCTTTTCTCCCCAAGGGACAGTCAGTTCCAGGAGTATCATCTTCTTTGGAGCTGTTGACCAGATGACTATGTCAGGGCGTAGATTTGTTTGAACAACATCTGGGAATACGAGTTTCTGTTGAAGATCGACCTTCATCACTCAGTGTCTGGCCTCTTGTAGCAGGCTTGTGTTCAGTCTACCATTTTCCTTCTGTTCTTCCCTCACAACAAAGTTGATGTAACCTTGACCTCTGGTGTTGATTTGTCGCTCCTTCCTTCTTTCTTGCTCCAGGATGTCCGCAAACACTCACAGGACTTGATCATGCCTCCATCTGTAACGACCTTGAGAGAGGGCAATAGGACAGCTATCGATATTAAGCAACACGGTAGTAAAAGCAACTGGAAAATTGTACTTTAAACAAAGTGTCGGTTAACTAAGTAAACGCAATGACTGATATAGGTTATCATGTTAAAAATGGTCAGAGACCCGGAAACCATGGTACATAATTCATACCATACATGCACACCTTAACCGAGTATTCATCATGGTTTCCTTTCCTGACACCCCTTGATGAATTCAACTACGTAACATAGAATTCAATTCAAATATGAACAGGATCTTAAGTTCTATGAACTGCGCATTGTATTCAAATACATTGGGTAAGCAGTTTATTCAATATTAGTGTACGGATTTTTTGTTTAATAATACTTAACATGTTTTATTGTTTTCCACATGAAAAATTATTTAATAAGACAAAATAATAACGCATAATTTGCCGTAATCAGGTGTTTCAACTTTAAGGTAATTTCCCTCGTATTTCAGAGAATGGTTCCCATGGTAACGAATGTCATGAAAAGCACATTACGGGTTACCCTACACCTGCGTCGATACATATCAGCTTTCAATGAAGTAACTCATTACTGACTCTCTTTTTAATCCGTAAAAAAGCTTTAAAGCTTATTTCCTACGTATTTCAGAGAATGGTTCCCATGGTCACGAATGTCATGAAAAGCAAATTACGGGTTTCCCTACACCTGCGTCGATACAAAACAGCTTTCAATGTAGTAACTCTTACTGACTCTCTTTTTAATCCGTACGCACATTCGTATTTTATTTTGGAATGGTTTTGAATTTAATATCTATTAAGGAAACATATC
>VMBQ01008958.1:0-11441 GCA_007657795.1 Dreissena rostriformis
TTTTATTATATACCCTTGTTGTACAATAGTCGGTTCAAAAGCTCACATGAGCTTATGATTGTATATGTTGCTGTCTTGCCGACTTTAAATAAAGCTTATCTTATCTTATCTTATCTTATCTTATCTTACCGCATAACGGGTGCCACGCTCGGCTGCGAAAGCTTGTCCGAATTTTTTTTTCACAGTGACCTTGACCTTTGACCAAGTGACCCAAAAAAGGGTGTGGCATGTAGAACTCATCAAGGTGCATCTACATATGAAGTTTCAAAGGTGTAGGTGGAAGCACTTTGATTTTAGAGCCTATGTTAAAGTTTAATATTAGAGGTCACAGTGACCTTGACCTTTGACCTAGTGACCCCAAAATGGGTGTGGCGTGTAGAACTCATCAAGGTGCATCTAAATATGAAGTTTCATTGTTGTAAATGGAAGCAATTTGATTTTAGGGCCTATGTTAAGTTTTATATTAGAAGTCACAGTGACCTTGACCATTGACCTAGTGACCCGAAAATGGGTGTGGCGTGTAGTACTCATCAAGGTGCATCTACATATGAAGTTTCAAAGTTGTAGGTGGAAGCACTTTGAATTTTGAGCCTATGTTAAAGTTTTATATTAGAGGTCACAGTGACCTTGACCTTTGACCTACTGACCCGAAAATGGGTGTGGCGTGGTGAACTCAACAAGGTGCATCTACATATGAAGTTTCAAAGTTGTATGTGGAAGCACTTTGATTTTAGAGCCAATGTTAAGGTTTTAGCACGACGCCTACGGCGGACGACGAGCTGGCTATTACAATACCTCAGGTTTTCTCCGAAAACAGCCTAGCTAAAAATGGGCGTGGCGTGTAGAACTCAAGGTGCATGTACATGTGAGATTTAAAAGTTGTAAGTGGAAGCACATTTATTGTAGAGCCTATGTTAAAGTGTAATATTAGAGGTCACAGGGACCTTGACCTTTGACCTCGTGACCCAAAAATGGGTGTGGCGTGTAGAACTCATCAAGGTGCATGTACATGTGAAATTTAAAAGTTGTAGGTGGAAGCACATTTATTGTAGAGCCTATGTTAAAGTTTAATATTAGAGGTCACAGGGACCTTGACCTTTGACCTCGTGACCCTAAAATTGAAAAATCAATCATTTGAGTTATAAATAATGAAAATAATAAATCTGTACAGTAACTGTGAAAAGAACTTAAATTCTTGGTAAGGAAATATATAATATGAGATTTATAATTATATAAATTACTTCCCTTGAAAATAATTGTCTCTCACAAATCTCTATTTTTAGTAGCAAATAATTAAAAGGCACTACCGTGACTGTAGATTCACCACTAAAAATGTGCAGCTCCATGAGATACACATGCATGCCAAATATATAAAGTGGCTATGTTCGATATTGAATAATTATCTCCCTTTAAAGCTTATTACTTCCCTTAAATGTGTATTTTGTACCGTAGACCTTGAAGGATGACCTTGACGTTGACCTTTTACCACAATGTGTTTGTCAGAAACACAATGCCGCCTACTGCGCCGCTTTGATTTATTTAACAAAAATATATACGTGGGCAGGTCAGATAACTATGTCAATTTAAAGCTTATTACTTCCCTTGACTTTGTTTTTTCGACCCTAGACCTTGAAGGATAATGTTTACCTTGAAATTTTACCACTCAAAATGTGCAGCTCCATGAGATACACATGCATGCCAAATAGCAAGTTGCTATGTTCAAGATTTAAAAAGTTATATCCAATGTTAAGGTTTAAGCACGACGCCTACAGCGGACGGCGGACAACGAGCTGGCTATGACATTAGCTCGGGTTTTCTCCGAAAACAGCCGAGCTAAAAAACTAGTTCCATAAAATTTATTAAGCTTGTAGTGACTTATTGGTTTGTGTTTAAATATGACTAGATATAGTGAGCCTAATGATTCAGGTTTATTAAAGATTGATTTTAAGGGGTAAAAAGTTTTGAAATTAATGTGCATGCATAAGCGTATGTTAATCAAGTTTATTGTTGTCTTAATATAAAATTTGACTTCTAGAGCATTCAAAAACGCCCACTGGCACTCATATTGGTAGAAGAGATAGACCATTTTCAAACTCACAAGAGATGTCATTCAAAAGCATGTTCTGAGCAAGTTTTATGAGGAAAAAAATGCCTGTAGAGTGTTTAGAATATTTTCATTCATTTGAGCTAGCAACCTTGTGTTTGAACCCAGTTTTGTACTTCGCAGAGACATCACTGAAACGATTGTTTTCATGAAGCACAGATCATGTGGTTAATGACCATGAACTCAACAAAATATTTAAACAAGAGCTGTGTTTGTAAAACACAATGCCCCCTATCGAGCTTTGAAGCCGCACTGCAGCTATTTTAGAAAAAAAGACCTTTGACCTTGAAGGATGACCTTGGCCTTGACCTTTCACCACTCAAAATGTGCAGCTCAATGAGATGCACATGCCTGCCAAATATCAAGTTGCTATATTCAATATTGAAAAAGTTATGACCACCCTTAAAGTTTTGAGACAGACACACACATACAATGACAAACAGATAGGCCAAAAACAATATACCCCCAATCATTTGACCAGGCGGCATAAAATTTCCTAACTCAACAGATGAAAATTACACAAATAATAAACACACACATAAAAATGAACAAATTAAAAGCTGTCTGATTTCTAACTGCATGTTTCTTTTTAAGTATTATGCCTGCTAAACTGAATGTTTCAACGCAAGTTAATGATGCGATACAATGAGGACTTTGTAATGAAAGAGTATAGTTTATCACTAACAATGTCACTTTCAAGATATTAACACATGCTATGAATAGTTAGATGCTTGTCTGCAACATGTTGATTCAATGGTCAAAAAATTTTGTATTTAACTAGCAGCACCATTAACATGTTTGAACTTTGATATTTAGCGTGACCTTGACCTTCGATGAAGGCTTTCAGGACTTGCACGTAAAACGCCTTCTGCACGTGATGAACATTTTTGGCAAATTACTTTTAAACATTGCATGATGCATAGTTCAAGTTACGGTGCAGAAAATCTGTAATTTTCTAAAATCAAACATTTGACCTGTAAGGTATGTTTGAATCTGACCTTTGATCTCTGATTCTTAACTTGACATTTGAGCTACTAGAGAGAAGATTGTTACACATGACACACATTTGATCTCTGATTCTTTACTTGACATTTGAGCTACTAGAGAGAAGATTGTTACACATGACACACATTTGATCTCTGATTCTTTACTTGACATTTGAGCTACTAGAGAGAAGATTGTTACACATGACACACATTTGATCTCTGATTCTTTACTTGACATTTGAGCTACTAGAGAGAAGATTGTTACACATGACACACATTTGATCTCTGATTCTTTACTTGACATTTGAGCTACTAGAGAGAAGATTGTTACACATGACACACATTTGATCTCTGATTCTTTACTTGACATTTGAGCTAATAGAGAGAAGATTGTTACACATGACACACATTTGATCTCTGATTCTTTACTTGACATTTGAGCTAATAGAGAGAAGATTGTTACACATGACACACATTTGATCTCTGATTCTTTACTTGACATTTGAGCTAATAGAGAGAAGATTGTTACACATGACACACATTTGATCTCTGATTCTTTACTTGACATTTGAGCTAATAGAGAGAAGATTGTTACACATGACACACATTTGATCTCTGATTCTTTACTTGACATTTGAGCTAATAGAGAGAAGATTGTTACACATGACACACATTTGATCTCTGATTCTTTACTTGACATTTGAGCTAATAGAGAGAAGATTGTTACACATGACACACATTTGATCTCTGATTCTTTACTTGACATTTGAGCTAATAGAGAGAAGATTGTTACACATGACACACATTTGATCTCTGATTCTTTACTTGACATTTGAGCTAATAGAGAGAAGATTGTTACACATGACACACATTTGATCTCTGATTCTTTACTTGACATTTGAGCTAATAGAGAGAAGATTGTTACACATGACACACATTTGATCTCTGATTCTTTACTTGACATTTGAGCTAATAGAGAGAAGATTGTTACACATGACACACATTTGATCTCTGATTCTTTACTTGACATTTGAGCTAATAGAGAGAAGATTGTTACACATGACACACATTTGATCTCTGATTCTTTACTTGACATTTGAGCTAATAGAGAGAAGATTGTTACACATGACACACATTTGATCTCTGATTCTTTACTTGACATTTGAGCTAATAGAGAGAAGATTGTTACACATGACACACATTTGATCTCTGATTCTTTACTTGACATTTGAGCTAATAGAGAGAAGATTGTTACACATGACACACATTTGATCTCTGATTCTTTACTTGACATTTGAGCTAATAGAGAGAAGATTGTTACACATGACACACATTTGATCTCTGATTCTTTACTTGACATTTGAGCTAATAGAGAGAAGATTGTTACACATGACACACATTTGATCTCTGATTCTTTACTTGACATTTGAGCTAATAGAGAGAAGATTGTTACACATGACACACATTTGATCTCTGATTCTTTACTTGACATTTGAGCTAATAGAGAGAAGATTGTTACACATGACACACATTTGATCTCTGATTCTTTACTTGACATTTGAGCTAATAGAGAGAAGATTGTTACACATGACACACATTTGATCTCTGATTCTTTACTTGACATTTGAGCTAATAGAGAGAAGATTGTTACACATGACACACATTTGATCTCTGATTCTTTACTTGACATTTGAGCTAATAGAGAGAAGATTGTTACACATGACACACATTTGATCTCTGATTCTTTACTTGACATTTGAGCTAATAGAGAGAAGATTGTTACACATGACACACATTTGATCTCTGATTCTTTACTTGACATTTGAGCTAATAGAGAGAAGATTGTTACACATGACACACATTTGATCTCTGATTCTTTACTTGACATTTGAGCTAATAGAGAGAAGATTGTTACACATGACACACATTTGATCTCTGATTCTTTACTTGACATTTGAGCTAATAGAGAGAAGATTGTTACACATGACACACATTTGATCTCTGATTCTTTACTTGACATTTGAGCTAATAGAGAGAAGATTGTTACACATGACACACATTTGATCTCTGATTCTTTACTTGACATTTGAGCTAATAGAGAGAAGATTGTTACACATGACACACATTTGATCTCTGATTCTTTACTTGACATTTGAGCTAATAGAGAGAAGATTGTTACACATGACACACATTTGATCTCTGATTCTTTACTTGACATTTGAGCTAATAGAGAGAAGATTGTTACACATGACACACATTTGATCTCTGATTCTTTACTTGACATTTGAGCTAATAGAGAGAAGATTGTTACACATGACACACATTTGATCTCTGATTCTTTACTTGACATTTGAGCTAATAGAGAGAAGATTGTTACACATGACACACATTTGATCTCTGATTCTTTACTTGACATTTGAGCTAATAGAGAGAAGATTGTTACACATGACACACATTTGATCTCTGATTCTTTACTTGACATTTGAGCTAATAGAGAGAAGATTGTTACACATGACACACATTTGATCTCTGATTCTTTACTTGACATTTGAGCTAATAGAGAGAAGATTGTTACACATGACACACATTTGATCTCTGATTCTTTACTTGACATTTGAGCTAATAGAGAGAAGATTGTTACACATGACACACATTTGATCTCTGATTCTTTACTTGACATTTGAGCTAATAGAGAGAAGATTGTTACACATGACACACATTTGATCTCTGATTCTTTACTTGACATTTGAGCTAATAGAGAGAAGATTGTTACACATGACACACATTTGATCTCTGATTCTTTACTTGACATTTGAGCTAATAGAGAGAAGATTGTTACACATGACACACATTTGATCTCTGATTCTTTACTTGACATTTGAGCTAATAGAGAGAAGATTGTTACACATGACACACATTTGATCTCTGATTCTTTACTTGACATTTGAGCTAATAGAGAGAAGATTGTTACACATGACACACATTTGATCTCTGATTCTTTACTTGACATTTGAGCTAATAGAGAGAAGATTGTTACACATGACACACATTTGATCTCTGATTCTTTACTTGACATTTGAGCTAATAGAGAGAAGATTGTTACACATGACACACATTTGATCTCTGATTCTTTACTTGACATTTGAGCTAATAGAGAGAAGATTGTTACACATGACACACATTTGATCTCTGATTCTTTACTTGACATTTGAGCTAATAGAGAGAAGATTGTTACACATGACACACATTTGATCTCTGATTCTTTACTTGACATTTGAGCTAATAGAGAGAAGATTGTTACACATGACACACATTTGATCTCTGATTCTTTACTTGACATTTGAGCTAATAGAGAGAAGATTGTTACACATGACACACATTTGATCTCTGATTCTTTACTTGACATTTGAGCTAATAGAGAGAAGATTGTTACACATGACACACATTTGATCTCTGATTCTTTACTTGACATTTGAGCTAATAGAGAGAAGATTGTTACACATGACACNTTTTTTTTCCAACGTTGCTGCAACGTTGTATTTAGGTTGCATTCAAACGTTGCAGTTTGGTTGTCACAATGGTGTATATGAAAGTTTTCCCGACTTTTTTTTCCAACGTTGCTGCAACGTTGTATTTAGGTTGCATTCAAACGTTGCAGTTTGGTTGTCACAATGGTGTATATGAAAGTTTTCCCGACGTTTTTTTCCAACGTTGCTGCAACGTTGTATTTAGGTTGCATTCAAACGTTGCAGTTTGGTTGTCACAATGGTGTATATGAAAGTTTTCCCCGACGTTTTTTTCCAACGTTGCTGCAACGTTGTATTTAGGTTGCATTCAAACGTTGCAGTTTGGTTGTCACACTGGTGTATATGAAAGTTTTCCCTACGTTTTTTTCCAACATTGCTGCAACGTTGTATTTAGGTTGCATTCCAACGTTGCAGTTTGGTTGTCACAATGGTGTATATGAAAGTTTTCCCGACTTTTTTTTCCAACGTTGCTCATAAAGGCCAAGGAAATTATTCAACTCAGACTCATATTAAGACATTATACACAGAAAGAGTGTAATGCAAGCAATTTTGTTCAGTTATCTTTTATTTAAAGAAAGTATTAGATACACATGACAATACATGTACATTGTACTGGGCTCGTTACTCTTCAGCTGGGCAACCAAAATAGTAAAGATGGTTGCCCGTGTGGGCAACCAAATGTAAAACATTAGTTTCCATCCCTGTCATGCCATAAGGAACATAGAAAGTTTTTAACTTAAACCAACAGCTGGCTTCAAGAAAAATCCATATTGGAGTAAAATAAGTTTTTTATTTTTTTCTTATTGCTGGATTAATTGTCCAAAAATACTGAAAATTGCTAGACAATGTCTGCTGTATCTCAGCAGTGACATTTTAACTGATATTNCGTTTTTTTTCCAACATTGCTGCAACGTTGTATTTAGGTTGCATTCAAACGTTGCAGTTTGGTTGTCACAATGGTGAATATGAAAGTTTTCCCGACTTTTTTTTCCAACGTTGCTGCAACGTTGTATTTTGGTTGCATTCAAACGTTGCAGATTGGTTGTCACAATGGTGTAAATGAAAGTTTTCCCAACGTTTTTTTCCAAACATTGCTGCAACGTTGTATTAAGGTTGCATTCAAACGTAGTATTTTTTATTTTATTTTTAAATATTAAAACAAAACAAAAAAAATACTGCCAACCGCTCTTTCGAGTATTATCGGCAGATATGCACACTGTCGAGTCTGTTTCCTAGATTGAACCAGTACTTGGTGTCTAAAGAGGAGATAATAAAACGCTCCCCGAGTAGGAATCGTACTTTATAAGAATACAGTTCATGCATAGCATCAATGAAAATATGATTTCTTGTAAATTTTAGAAATTCAATTTTTTAAATTTTACAGATCAGTTGCTTAAACTTAAAGATGCTAAAGATGAACTTTAACTCAAAATCGCCAGATAAAATATTTTGTTTAAGTTGTGTTATGCATTAAAATGGTAGAATCTAGTTTCAAAGTGTCAACAAAAAATAAATAGTCAACATTTTTGTCTGAAACTTTCAATTGTCGCCTTGGTGTAGTGGATGAGGTGTCCGCCTAGCGATCGGGAGTTGGTGGGTTTGATTTCCACTCGGGGAGCGTTTCATTAACTCCTCTATAGACATCAAATAATGGTTCTTTCTAAGAAATGAACTCGAAAATGTCCATAACTGACGATACGTATCGAAAGAGCGGTTGGCAGTAAATAAAAAAAATTATATTCTTTATTATTTAAAAAAAAAATAGAATTGAAAAAAATACTGCGTTTTAATGCGACCTAAATACAACGTTGCAGCAGCGTTGGGAAAAAACGTCGGGAAAACTTTCATAAAGACCATTGGTACAACAAAACTGCAACGTTCGAATGCAACCTAAATACAACGTTGCAGCAACGTTGGATGCCCACTGGGGCGCAAACCATTATGTCCCCTCCGTTGAAACCGGTAGGGGACAAAAACATTGCAAATTGATAAGCTATCGGAAAATATTACAGAACAAATTCATTTTGCAATTATTATACCATATTTGTTACCAATGTGATCCCCACGGCAAGTCAAGCTTTTACACCATGGGCATCAGTGATATAAAAAATAATTACACAGTAACTTAAAACTTTGTTGTTTCAGACCATTGTTAATGTATATTGCATTAATAAAGTGCATATAAAAATGTGTCCACTTATTTTATAGATGTGTTTTATTCCAGGGGCATGATATTAAGACATTTAGTTTTTGAACATTCTAATATATTATCCCTGATGACCAATACAGGTAAAACAGCTGCCTATATATTTTGAAAAATGTTTATAGAGGATCACCCAAAGATCATTTATTGAAAGGTTCATTAGAATCTGCTTAGTGGTTGATAGAGGATCACCCAAAGATCATGGATTGGAAGGTTCATTAGAATCTGCTTAGTGGTTGATAGAGGATCACCCACTGATCATTTATTGGAAGGTTCATTAGAATCTGCTTAGCGGTTGAGGTGGAGATTTAAAGCAGATTGTAGAAGACACTCAAAGACTGACCAATAACCACATTAGCNCAGACAGACAGAGCCCCAGTGGGCATCAAACGTTGTGCGAACGTTGCTGCAACGTAATATTTAGGTCGCAACGTTGGCAACCATTACCGAACGTTGCCACAACGTTGCATACAAAACATTACCCACAGAGCGTGCTTTCATGTCCGCCCATCATTATTGCAGAATATCCGATTGTCTTCTTTGTTTATATGAAAGTTTACTGTTTCATGCATGAATGCACAATGTCCATGTGGATAACATCGAGGTTTTCATCTCCCAAGTAACTGTCAACGATTTTATCGTGGACGAGTACACATTACGGACCGATTAATAAGTGTGCTAGGTATAAGCCATTGAAATTATCGATTGATATTGACACGGGGTTATTCACGCATGACTAATACACAACCGCGCGAATCTTCGCTGCTTGGGGTCATAGTCCGCCTTATCAAACCTAATCGAGATAAGAATGTAAATAGGGTGTGTTAGCATGTGCACTGTGTAATCCATTTCATGACATTGGAATTTTAGCAAACAGAATCGGACCGACTGTTTGGGATTTTCAATCGGTCTTTCATGACCCCAATCGGTCTAGGACCGACAAAACCGAAAAAAATATGATCCCTGCTACACACCCATGACAGTTCATGTTGAAATATTGTAGTCTATATAAGATACATGTAAAGCCTTAAACGTTACATCATACAAACACAACAAAGGGCAATAACTCTTAAAAAAGTGCAGGGTTATGGTTATTGTACATTGCACATCTTCCCATTAATTTCTACACATTCATGAAGTGTCATGTTGAAATAGTGTAGCCTATCTGAGATATTGCCCTGAAAAGTTCTATCATACAAATAAAACAAACACTTCTCACTATCAATATACCATCTGTCTATAATCTTCCTTGTTAAGAAGAACACTCACTGTTCACAAGCAGTGGTTGAAGTGTGCGCTTATGACTTGGTATTAAATCTTCATTCTGCAGTATTTAGAGGGCGAATATTAAATTACAAGAATTAAATGTGGCCATACAAATTGTTAAATTAAAACTTTTAATATCATTTACAATGTATAAGCTTCAAACTTTGAAATGGTGTTATGAAGTCTGAGAAAACATATAGGGATCAACCTTATATGTTCATCCAATGATCCCAAATCTGTAAAATTAAGCCTGTAGGAAAATGATGTCTTACATATGGCCTAATTTGAACATGATGGTCTTAGATATCTCTTTTGCATAGTTTTTAGAACATTTGTTCAAAGTAGTTTTATCTATAAAGTCTTAATAAAATATATCCTTCCAGGAATTGACACACAGACGCATGACAAAACAAGACTATTGCTCCACCATTGTCAGAAATTCCACCATTGTCAGATTATTTTTTATTTGTTGCCATAGCAACCTGAATTTTTTACATATGACAAAATATTGAAATGGCGTGCATAATGTCCATATTGCCATCTATCCATGTTTCAAGTTTCATGAACAAATATTAATAACTTTTAAAGTTATCGCAGGATCCAGAAAAGTGTGACTGACTGACAGACAGACAGACAGAGCCCCAGTGGGCATCAAACGTTGTGCGAACGTTGCTGCAACGTAATATTTAGGTCGCAACATCGGCAACCATTACCGAACGTTGCCACAACGTTGCATACAAAACATTACCCGGACGTTTCATCAAATGTTGCAGTTGGGTTGTCACAATGGTGTATATGAAAGTTTTCCCGACGTTTTTTCCAACGTTGCTGCAACGTTGTATTTAGGTTGCATTCAAACGTTGCAGTTTGGTTGTCACAATGGTGTATATGATAGTTTTCCCGACGTTTTTTTCCAACGTTGCTGCAACGTTGTATTTAGGTTGCATTCAAACGTTGCAGTTTGGTTGTCACAATGGTGTATATGATAGTTTTCCCGACGTTTTTTTCCAACGTTGTTGCAACGTTGTATTTAGGTTGCATTCAAACGTTGCAGTTTGGTTGTCACAATGGTGTATATGAAAGTTTTCCCGACGTTTTTTTCCAACGTTGCTGCAACGTTGTATTTAGGTTGCATTCAAACGTTGCAGTTTGGTTGTCACAATGGTGTATATGAAAGTTTTCCCGACGTTTTTTTCCAACGTTGCTGCAACGTTGTATTTAGGTTGCATTCAAACGTTGCAGTTTGGTTGTCACAATGGTGTATATGAAAGTTTTCCCCACGTTTTTTTTCCACATTGCTGCAACGTTGTATTTAGGTTGCATTCAAACGTTGCAGTTTGGTTGTCACAATGGTG
>VMBQ01008959.1:0-5000 GCA_007657795.1 Dreissena rostriformis
AATAAACTCGTTGAACATTTTGTATCGGAATTGCGTTATAAATTTAGTACCACGGAACGCAACATTATTTACATAAGTTTTGAAAAATATTTAATTGTTAATTTTAATCTATTGCGACGTTTCTCTTGTGTTAAAGTGAATTAATTAGCTGAATTGTAAGACCACAATTATATTGCTTTTATTTTACAGTTAGGTATCGGAAACCTTAAACTACTAATGTGGTAATTTAATGGACTTGTTCACTGTTCGACAATTAAAAAAAACAAAGTTTTATCACGGATTTAAAAACGAATAATTGAATTATATATATATATAGAAGGATACACAACTCTTACGTAAGATAAATATTAAAAAAAATATGTTCATTAATTGATAATCACCAATCAAAATCGGATAAATATATTAAACATCATTATATCAACTAACAATATGTATATATCTTTAAAGTGTATATAATATTGTATAATGGTAAAGTTATACAACCGCAAAACGGGTGTTTAAGGTGAATGCAACTCAAGTTTAATTAAATATAATAATTTATGTTACTTGACGTTGATTTTAAAGAATACTTTCTTTTTAACTTAAACTTAATTTGTTTAAATTAAACACAAAATCGAATTTTATGTAAAGAAATGTTATCGAATGTAGAAAAAAACTCAACATGAAGGCAATTAAACGCAATTTTCATGCAGTGTCAGTGCAACGTGATTGATTTGGAAAGGTTGCTTTGAAACCATGAAGACAATTTAACTGAACGCTTAGCACAAAGTCGCAAACAAAATACTCTGGAATTTAGTTTATGTTTGTACACTGTGAACAGCAACAATTTTAGGTCGTTTTAATAAATGCCCTCCAGACATTGTCTGATAGTCACAATGGTCCAATACATGAGGCCTTGATAATTAACAGGTATGGCATTGCATGATTTTAAGCATACAATTCAATCTTGCATGCGTTAATAAGTACTCGTGACTGGTTACTCTACAATTAAATTTTATCTTTACTTCTTTGATGATTTACTATAATAAACAGTGATATGACCGGCATCAACCAATTTCAAATTATGTAACATGTCTGAGTTTTTCGCACAATAAGTGGTTTTTCTGTTATACAATTCACCACATCTTTGATATTTCCTTGATTTTAGTCCAACATGAGCTTTATGTCCGAGCACAGGTATGTTATCATAAGAATAAGATGTACGAGAATAAGTAATGCGAAAATGAGTATTATGCCATATGCGGCAAGCGTAACTCTAGACCAGCCAGTCCGATTCTACAGTCTAGCAAGAAGCTACTTTGTCCGCTCTAACGTCACGCAATTTAACGTGGTCCCATTAGCGGACAGGACAGATCCTGACCAGACTTCACGACATCGCAGACTGGCTGGAGCTAGCTGTCCACACATTGCATGCGACCCATTTGTGCATAATGAAGATCAATACATTTATTCATTTGAGGAATCATATGCTTCATACAGATTCAAATATGAAAGCAATATTCATTAAATATCATATTTCTACTAAGGTAAAGAAGCGTACAAATATATGCATCAACATGTTAACTGTTTCGTGTTGGTATATTCAATCTGTAAGTGATAACTAGAAGAATACCAGCATTTGTTAAAACAAGTTTTTGACTCTACATGTCAGTTGCTTAATTTAAAAAGAACATTGTTTAATGTATTTTAAATGATATCCTATTTAAAAGGTCACCGTTGTGTTATGGATATGGTGTCCGCCTAGGGACCGGGAGGTCACGGGTTCGATCCCAACTGTGGGAGCGTTTTTTAGATCTCCCCCAAAGACTCCAAGTACTAGTTGTAGGCCCAGGACACGTACTCGAGAGCATTTCAAATAAGTAATTAATACTTTAAATGCAATCGAGCTAAAATAAATAGAATTAAACTAAACTAAAAGGTCGGACATAACTGAAGTGAAAAAATGCAAAAAAGGAACAGCATATTGAATCCATTTAATGTACATTTCATATACAATTACATCACATTTACAACATAAAAAATAGCCGAAATGCCATAATATGCTTAAAGAAAACCGCCCGCGATCATTACAATCATAATGGTTTAAACAACTACGTAAGCAAATGTATAAATCAAAAACATAGGAAAACCAATACATGTGCATTTCAAATAAAGACAAAGCACTTAATACATTCATAGCAAAACAATTACAAACGTTGATTAAGGCAGTACATAGCAAAGATCATAATGGGAACACACAAAAACCTCCTAAACCCTTGGACTAGTATCACATGTAAACGGTTAAATAAGTAACAGGATATTGACACCGATTTCAAAGGTATTCGGATTAATACATAACAACTTAATTATGTTTACATATTTCCTATCTTTACCGTTTAATAAGTCTTATAAGTGGTGGTGGAAGCTCAATACCTCATAATTTAATTTAATTATATGACGTGAAACAAAGAAATTTGTACATTCAACTTAGAAACCTCCTTATGTATTTCGTAAAGAAAAGCTTCGTGACAAACGTAACAATTGCCGAGCATCGCTTTGTGAGCAAGTTTTAAGGACAAGGATCTCCTTGCTTTATTTAAAGCGCCAATAGAAAAGGTTGTATGCCTACGTTTTGAAACTATACAACAGTCCTTAGACAAAGGCTTCCGACACGAACACAATAGTTCTGATTGTAACGTGTTTACGGTTGGCAGTGATTACAATTATAACAACATAAACATGTAGGGGTCAATCTGCTTATTAATTGGAAGCTTCATCCAACAAACACATTAGATCGAAAAATCATCCCATTAATTGCAGTTTTTATAATAATAAGTTTGTCGGAAAAATAATATGATCTACTGAATCCTCCGATAGATATCGTGTCTATTCTGGTGCCATCTAGCCTTGATTCACCCCACGCGTGATCTGTCTCTTTGTTTAATTCCGTTTCAAACGTGCGTTGAACTAGCGCCAAACTGTCTGCCGAAATTTTGTGGCCTTTTTTATGGCAGAATCATAACGTGTTTTAAAGTTGTGAAGCAGTCTTCTTTAACATTTTAGAAGCGAGTGAAAAACAACTCAAAATATGTCATCACCATGATCTGTATGTGTAAGTGACACATTGTTTTTACCTTCAGAGATCTACATGTATCTGACTTATGTGCCCTTCAACTTAGCCATAGCTGCTATGCCTTTAAAAAAGCCATTCGGTGGTAGTTAAGTCACTTTTGTGGCAAAACTATAATTTTTTCTTGAAAATACAAACTCTACTCCTTGATCATTTGCTGCATAGTTATATTTATGGAATATATGTCAGATGGGTTTCTTTAAGCAGAAGACAATAAATACATGTATGGTTATATTATAACAGTTTCTACTATAACTTTTTATCTTAGAAGGAAATGGGTTTTGACGATCCTCGCGTGGCGATTCTGGCTTTGCTGATCGTTTACGTCGTAGTGGAGGCAGACAACAGCTGCCCGGGACTTCCGCGATGTTTTTGCAGAAAGGACAAAACATCGGTGAACTGCGATGAGAAAAATTTCACCAAATTTCCTGCCAGCGTTCCTAAATCGGCCGTGAAGCTTGACCTCGGCTACAACGCAATTGAGCGCCTTTCGACCGACCAGTTGGCGTATCTTTCAAATCTGGAGAGGCTATACCTGAATGTGAACACGTTGACCGCCATCGAGGCCTTCTCTTTCCGGAACCTGACGCGACTCAATTACCTAGACCTACGGGACAATAAACTGATCTCCGTGGTGAAAGATTCCTTTTCCGGTATGGCGAGTCTACAGATGCTCTTCCTTACGACGAACCTTATCGAAACCAGAGAAAGGTTAGTGCTACTTGCCGTCAGATGATGTTGGGTTCAAAAGCAGGTGTTTATTTCGATGTTCATGAGGTTCTTCCGGGCAAGAAGCCGCATTATGTGACGACCCGGAGTGTGCCCCAGCTCTCCTACCTAATTTGCTTACTATACTTTACTAAAGTTTGGTACGAATTTGAATAATAGCTGCAATTTCCAGCTACCGGTATTTATTTTTTACTGAAAGCTATTTAGTTTTGGTGTCGTATTATGCTGTTGGTGGGGGGGGGGAACCGGAGTGCCAGAAGGAAACCGACCTGTCCGGTATGGTAACCACCTACCAATCTCAAATGCGCCGGGAACGGAAATCGAACCCGGGTCTCAGAAATGAGAAGCGCATGTACCGACCACTTCGATAACCGGAGAGCCCCAACAATTGTATGGTCCGGTGCGTAGGAATTATATAACAAAATGACAAACCTTAGCGAAAGCATCGAAGGATGTTAGAACTTATGGTCAGGGGATGTAACGTTATCAGTTATTATCAATGTGTCATTGTTTATCGAGTTGTCGTTGTTTATCAACCAATAGACAACAATTTAGAGTTGTGATGCTTAGAAATGATACATTGAGACCACATCTACCTCTGAGTGGTTTAATGGTCACACATCTGAACTACACAGATCTGTTTATTGACGGCTTTGTAGCGAAAACAAAATTTAATATTTAGAATTTTAGATTCTTACATACTCTAACTAATTTTCAAATGCCCCAACACAATGGAAGGTATTTAGCATTACGTTTGTTTGTCCGTTCGAACAACCCTACGTACGCCCTTAACACCGCTGTAAAATGTTTGGTGGATTTCGCTCCAACATACACAACTGAATGACCTTAACGTGGTCTTATTGTAAAGGTTTTTAATTTTGCGGCGATTAGTTTCGATATAATCATGATCTTTTGTCTTGTTTTCACTCATTCCACTTCTAAATGGTTCCAACGACTAAGTTAGTCGTTCTCACGACCTTCTTACCTGTTTCAATATCTTTAAAAGTCGTTCCCACCAGTAAATATATCGTTCTCACGCCGTTCTAAGTCTTGTAAACGGGAAATATAAGATGTAGACAACTGAGGAGCTGCGCCATGAGCGCATGATACGCCCGTCGTTCGCCAATGAAGTAGTAAGGTAATAAATACATTCAATGAAATC
>VMBQ01008959.1:7500-33556 GCA_007657795.1 Dreissena rostriformis
TCGTACAATCTCGTGGCGAATCTGCAGGACGATAACCTCCGAGAACTCACCACGTCGCTTAGGTCCATGAATTTGACTGGCAACCCTTTTATGTGCGACTGCGACATGCGATGGTTCCGTGACTGGATAGACTACACAAGCGTCCAGCTAACAAATCATGTCATCTATACTTGCAACGGCCCAGCCGCTTGGAAAAACCAGCCGCTTATGTCGTTCAGCAGTAGTGGCGTAGTGGATGAATAGCGATCAGGATGTCATGGGTTCGATCTCAAAACTGGGAGCGTTGTCTTGATTTTTCTTGTAAGACCCCAGTACTGGTTCTGCCCAGGAAACGTACATGAGGATGCCATAATAGGCCTACGGATTTCAATTCAATCGACCTAAAATAAATGGGTTTTAAATTACGACTAAATGCAAGCGAACAATTAAATAAATCATTCCTGTCAGGCTCGGTTGCCGTGGGGCAGATGTACGAGGGCATCACGGCGAGCCGGAAGGTCATTGTGGTTCTCAGCAAGAACTACCTGAACCCGGCCAACCTGCTCGAACTGGACCTGACCATTACTGCAGTGTACGAGAAGAATCTGGAAGATTATGTCGTCATTCACATTGATAAGGTAGGTTGTTTTTTGTGTTTTTGTTAAACCGACTGGTTATGATTTTGTAAAATTGACCTAATGCAATTTTCAATCAAAGATTAAACATGATTACAATAACCAGCTTGTTTCTCCATCGATCATATGATCCCATGTGCATTTTTTGGGTCGAATGTTCAATAAGGCGCACTCTGGGACAGCCGGGCTTAATGCATGTGCGTGTCATTCCCAGATTAGCCCACGCAGTACGCACATGCTAATCAGGGACGACCCTCTCCGCTTTAATTATATTTTGTCGTTTAAAGGAAGTCTCTTCTTAGCAAAAATCCAGTGAAGGCGGAAAGTGTCGTCCCTGATTAGCATGTATGCACTGCACGTGCTAATCTGGGACGACACTTTACGCGCATGCATTTAACGCCGTTTTCTCAGAGCGAGGCTCATAAACATGTATTCACTCTCTAGTAAATGAGGATTAAGCGGTAAAGCGGTTATGAGTCATTGTATACTCATATTATATTAGTACGCGTAGACATGTCATTTTTTTTTTCTTCAAATATTTGTTTTAATTGTCAAATTGAATTTGATAACTTTTACGCCCTTGATCGAATAGACGTGTTAGGTTAAGTGAGTTAAGTAAGCGGAAAAGTTTGACAGACATACCAGATCAGACCTTGTCATACTAAGATATCACTGTTACATGATTTAAAAGGCCTGCCGTTGCAAAGGATCCCTAAGCACCTCGCTAACAAGATACGTCGCAACGAGATTCTCGAATGGACGGAAGATGCCCACGCGCAGGCGCTCATGAAAGGGAAGTTGACCGATATTCTGAAGAGCCGNGTCACATCCGACGTTAAATAAAGATTCTTGTATCTTGTATCTTGTAACACGAGTACTTGACTGTACAGGTTGTGGTTTTGAAAAGTTTGATACCTGCGCGCGCAATATTCGGAACCGGAAATTTTCGGAGTAAATAACCGGCGTCTCCTGATTGATCATAATGATAAAATAGATAAAAATGATCAATTTTACGGCCTTTAAATATGTTAATACTCTTCTCTGTATTTATTGTTACTATGTTTATCCCATCAATTTTCTAAGTCGTCAATTATTTCTTTAAAAATATATTACCGAACCAGCTTTCCGTATTTTATTTTCATCACTTGATGACGCAATTTATGACGTATCTTGTGTGACGTCATTTCGGTGACGAAACATTTTGGACTTATTTCGGATTGTGTGTTTGTCATGCATAACATAACCGTAAGAAAACAGACACTGGAAGTGTATATCATATAATAACAGGGCTTTTTCCGGACTTTGTGAAGCGGCCCTGGCCCCCTCACTTTGTGAAAAAATGAGTCGCGATCTTTTCAAAATTGTAAAAAAATGAGTTGCGAACTTTTCAAAATTGTGAAAAATTGAGTCGCGAACTATTTAAAATTGTGAAAAATTGAGTCGCTAACTTCTTAAAATTGTGAAAAACCCAGTCGTGAAATTGTTAAAATTGTGAAAAACGGCCAATTGTGCAAAAATTCACGGCCATGTTAGGTTTGTGAATTGTCCCTATCAAAATTGTGAAATGTCCTTCCAGGGCCACTCGCAAAGAAGGAAAAAAAGCCCTGAATAATAATAATATCGTTATAACTTTATTGTTATTAGCATTGGATTAAAGTTGCCATATAGGTAAGCGTGTCGTTTATACTAAATTTAGTTTTTTTATGACTCCTCATCTCCTGTCAAAGCTTAAATAATGGCATTAATCTATTCTACAGCATAGTTTAATCTGCAATCGATATTTCAATTATCCAAATAATGTGGCTTATTATTATTATGTGCTACGTGTAATTATAATTATTTCCGATTATTTTTCCGCCGCACGTGACAGCTAGCCTATATTTCAGCATTGCCGAAATAAAGGAAAATATATTCCACAGTGGTTTATTTCGACAATGCACGTCTGAAAATGGGATACATTATGGTTATTTGAAATTACTTTGACTTTAAATGCTCAAAAATGAAAATAAAACAAATATGCTGCCTGACCCTCGTGAAATCTAAGTACAGTATGCAAAATGGAGAAATCATTGCTTATGCAAGTGACGATGATTTTCACCTGAAAATTATAATTGACAAGTAAGCAACAGTTGGCTGTTCTTAATTTTGACATTGTATGTTCTAGTTGATTGTTTAGTGTGTTTAGGAGGTAATACCAAGGACATAGCCGCAGGGTACCAATTCTCGAACGGAATCAATTCTCGAACGATTTTTATAAATTATAAAATTTACTCACGGAATCGTTGAATTTGGAATCGGGTCCTATTGTAAGTAAGTCCAATATGAATACATTATATTGGGAAACTTCCAACTTGAGAGCCTCTTCTTCGTAAAGGTAAATGCTACATACTAGATTAATATCTATGTCCTTGGTTTATACCAATCTTTGTTTGCTGCACAATTTGTTTATAGTTTCATGCATTACAGCAACTTTCACCTATATATATGTATATATCTTCTCTTCAGTTATACATTATTATTGAAGTATAGGTCACTATATGGTTTAGATTATTACTTATAAAAACTATTGAAGTTATTTAGTATCAAGGACGGTTGGCTAGATTGCACTTAACCGGTACGCCGCCATCATGGATCCCAAAATTCGCGCACCTGCACAATACTTATTAGGGTTAGGGTTAGAGTGCGTACCGGTAAAGTGCAATTGCCCCGGACTGTTTGCTCTTATCCGCAGTTGGTATTCAAACCATATATATTTCTACCAGATTTGTGCCAAAATAAGGTGATTTTATCTAAACAACACAGTCGGAAAATTAGCAACATTTTACAAACAGAAGATTTTGTGGCATTGATGGAAAACTTCTTATAATTGTTAAGGACATGTACCAAAAAGTGAAATCTTGTGTAAGGGTATGTTCTACTTATTCTGAGTATTTCAATTACGCTGTTGGTTTACGACAAGGGGAAGTTATGTCACCTATTTTGTTTTCATTATTTGTTGAAGATTTAGAGCTTTATTTGCAGTGTAACATTGATGCGGGCTTAAGTATTGATGAGTTAATTGTGATTCTGTTGTTATTCGCTGATGATATGGCTATTATAGGTAAAACTCCTGAAGAAACTCAGAGGCTTTAGATCTTTTGTATTCATATTGTTGTACATGGGGTTTAACCGTAAATATAACAAAAACGAAAATAATGGTTTTCCGAAAACGCGGGGCGTTATTAGAAAATGAAAAATGGACCTATAATAGCCAACCAATCGAAGTTGTTGATGATTTTAACTATCTAGGTACTGTTTTTAATTACACTGGGAACTTTTGTAAAAACATTGAACTTCTCAATGGAAAGGCCTTAAAATCCTTACATGCTCTATTTCGTAAATGCAACGACTTTGATCTTTCGCAAAAAACATTGTGTCAACTATTCGATGCATTTGTATCACCAATACTTAACTATTCTTGCGAAGTTTGGGGCTATACCAAATCAAAGGAACTAGAGAGAATTCATCTTAAGTTTTGTAAAAGATTATTACATGTAAGAAGCAATTCGTGTTCTGCTGCAGTGTATGGTGAACTGGGCAGGTATCCATGGTATATCCACAGATACATTAGAATTATTAAATATTGGTTTAAAATTAAAGAAAGTGATTATATTATTTTAAATGTTGTTTATAACGAGGCTATTAAGGACTGTATTAATGGAAAGAGAAATTGGGTAACACATGTAAAAAAAAACTCCTTAATGATTATGGGTTCGCGTATGTGTTTGAACATAATCAGTATGTAAACAAAAACTCATTTCTCACAGAATTTAAATGCATAGTTATAGATTGTTTTAAACAAGATTGGTTACACACACTTGAAAGTCCAGTTTTAATATTGTACAAAGAATTTAAACTATTGTTTGAATATGAAACATATTTAGACGTTTTAACTAAAAGTCTCAGATTTTACTTCTGTAGATTAAGAATGTCATGTCTTCCATTGAGAATCCAAACGGGTAGGTTTAGTAATAACCGCATAGCTAGAGAAGAAAGATACTGTATTTGTTGTAACTCACGTGACATAGAAGACGAATACCATTTTATGTTAATCTGCCCTTGTTATTACGATATCAGGAAAAATTTCATAAAATCGTATTATTACAAACGACCATCAGTATTTAAATTCCTAAGCCTTATGAGAACATGCACTAAAGAAGAAGTTATAAAGTTATCTGTTTTTGTGAAAGAAGCTCTTTTAATACGAACGTCCATCTTGAATGTTGTTCATAATACGACCAGCTGAATTGTTATGTTCCGCTGGTTTGTTTTTTGTGTTTGATTTCTGAATTGTTTGCGTAATTGTTTAATATAATGTTATATATCTTATGTATATTAATATATAATATATTTTTGCATAATGTATGTTCGTTTAATTAGCGTAATTACAAGTATGCTAATTGTTAGATAGTCCATTGCCCACATTAATTTTTCACAATTAGTTTTGTATCTTTATACAGATGTGAAACAGAAATATGTGATTATTAATTTGCCTCCATATTTAACCCATGCAACGTATGTAATCTATTTCTTTATATTATTATTAGCATAATAATCCACATGGCATACGTACGATAATCAATTTTGTTCTTTGTCTATTTTCCATATATATTAACAGTTTAATAGCTGACAGCCACTGTCACACATATACTTTGTAAAAAAGCAAAAAAAATAAATAATAATAATAATATAGTAATTTGTTTACCCACCACTTTCATGTATTATCTTAGATAGTATGTACACACCTTATTACTGTATTATTACTTTCTTTTCACATGACTTTTTGATATGTTCATAATTACATGGTGAAGACTGACGATGTACTATGTACAAGTCGTAATAAAATTTCTGTTCTGTTCTGTTCCTAAGCGTCTAATTATTGACCTTTATCAATACTAAAACTAGTGCGAAGGTCTGTGAGAGAATAATACATTATACATTTTAAATTGTCGTCGTGTAATTTCAGTCTTTGCACCCACTCAGTATTGCTTCTTGTCTGGTAATTTGACTTTTAATCAGCTTACGCATATTTATAATACATTTTGCAGAGTCCTAGAAAATGACCATGACGTTAATGTGTTGTTTTTTTAGGAAAAGTTTTTTTTTTATAAATATTGACAAAAGGTATATTATACAAGTACTACAACAAGGAGGCATTTGTAGAAATCAGTGATCTTTTTTGTTTAATTGTCTTTGTGATCGTAAACAAAAAGAAATTTCATCGGGAGCGCAAACAACTCTTATTGAAATTTATATCCATTCATTATCAACTATCACCATTTTGATGACAGCTTTTAATTCTGCATTTATAACAGTATATTTAAGACAGAGTTGTGGAAAGCTTAGCACAAATGCAAAAACAACGTCATTTTTGTAAACAAGTTGATTTAGAACAGTTTTGCGCTGAGGCGGTATGTGGTGGTTTAATTTGTTGATGTATCTAAAATGGAAGTGTTAGCGCTATTATTTGTATAGAAAAATAAGTTGAAAATGTGAGGATCAATAGAGGTATGCAATTTGTATTTAAAACTATTAGTGCTTTTTCGGCGTTTGAACGTACCGCTAAATCTTGATTGATGCAATATGTTTAATGAAGGCAAATGTTCGACCATTGATTTGATTTTATTCCATGGTGCTTGCGAGAAATATTAATGTCAACCAGAGCCTTGCGGATGAAAAGAAACAACTTTTTTTAATTACCCAGCATATAGGAGTTATTTGAAGACGAATTGAGTACACAAACATTGGGGCGTATATATGCATGGACGGAAGTGCTATGCTTTGTGGAGGAGTAAAAAGGATAAGCAGTGTTAAGTGAATTACTTTTAATTTAAAAAAAAAACATGGCTATCAGGCTAACGCAGTTCTAGCATAATGCAGCCAGAGTTGCGGCAGGACTCGAAAGCCAGCTGTGAAATACACTCATAAAATGCCCATAACTAACACATAAACATGGAACCGTGAACGCTCGTGTTTCTGTAAATATACAGCAAATGATCACAAACTCAAATCGGGATACGATTAAAACATATTTATAAACAATGTTTCACTGAAGAAAAAAAAAGAGATGCATCGCAGTTATTAATTTTGATGTTCGTTAATTCTACATTCGTTCTATGATTTTGTTCTTAAATATTTGACAGGGTAAAAACTCGTCAAAAGTTCATATAATTTGAAAATTTATATAGTTTTTTTTTTAAATGAAAAGTGATACTTACATACTATTATTTAAATGCGTGTCTCGTGTGACGGTTGCAATAAATGATAATGTAATAATATCAGTATATTTAAAATAAAATAAAATGCCCCTAGACCATGCAAATACGCTGTATTTGGCACACACATTTTGTCCCTTGGTGTCGATTAATCTAAATAAACATAACGGTTACTTTAAAAGATTTATAATATGCGCAAATACCTATTAATGCCATATTCATTTCTCGCTGTTTTACTAATTAATTTATTGAGCAAAATTAAAGCGGTTGGTGTTATGTTTGCGTCCATGTTTTTGTACGTCTCGAAAAGGGGCTATACGACAGTTGATGTAAACAAATCTTCCAGTAACACACTAAAGAGCCGACATATCTCACAAACAACATGGCTGCAGTGTTACTGCAGCCTTGTTGTGATGACGCGATAATTATCTGTTTGGTAACATCTGCGAACATGAATGCTCCTAGTGCTCCTAAAAGCCCGCCGTGAATGCGTACTCAGAAGGGATAATGGATAGCGATCTCTTAACCCATTTATGCTTAGCGTATAGAAAAAAGGCCTTGGCAAACAACGCAGACCCAGATGAGACGCCGCATGATGCGGCGTCTCATCAGGGTCTGCGCTGTTTGCTTGAAGGAATTTCTGTAAGAAATATTCTAAATATAGAAATAAATATACTAGACATCCCTTATTTTGGAAATAAATTGATCCAATTTAGAAGGATGGGAGAGTCCACTCGGCATAAATGAGTAAATGGTGCAATTAACGGGTTGGGAAGAAGGTAAATGCGTAACAATACTAAATACGGTCTCGTCTGCAGATTTCTAGTTTTTAATGTTTAATTGTGATTACATGAAATTAAAAATGGTAGATTCATGCGATTTTTTCAAACATATTAGTAATACGGTAATTGCAAATTTGATCGAGCTTATATTTCCTCGTAAAATTGTGAAGACATTGTATTGCATGCTTTTACCGACTTCCAAACTCATACATCAGCTCCAGCTGAAGAATAAAAAGAAAACACATGTAAAAAGAAATCTTCTGTCTAAACATATTTATAATTGCACCTTTGTCATAACTTCATAAATGTATGATATTCAATATATGATGCTAAGCACCTTTGTTTAAAATTTATATAGTGTTGTGACAGAAAAAATGCTCAATCATGTGTATTTGTTGCGTATACCAGTAAATGTGTTGTGTCTCGTGTGTGTGTACTGTGTCGCTCTGTTTTGCAATTGTTGTTTTTTTTTTGCAATAAATAAAAGCTTGTTTCAATAAGGTCTCTCCTGCAGCTGCAGTTTCACCTTGTTTATCATTAATTTTATAATGTTATAATCTTATAGAATTACCCTAACACAAATACAAAATATTCTAATATCTATTCGAATTATGCGAATTTGTTTTTTAATAATCAGATCAAAATAAATTTGTATGGTAAAAACTTATTTCCATTTCTGTATGCTATCATTTTCTTATAAGGTTCATTTGTTAAATTTGTATTACCATTCAGTAATCAATTTACCGTACCATAACATATAAGTTATTTTCACTGAAAAAATATGGGGTGGTATATGCTCGCATTATTACCGTAAAATTGTTAATAATGATTCAGTAAATCTGGGAAGTAGTTTACTTTATAATAAAGTATACAATATGCACATGAGAATACAAAAGGCTAAAATATTATACATAAAACAAAAACATGTCTCTAAACTTACTATCAATATCGTGTCAATTTCATATAGTGAAACAAAAATCAAACGGAAATAATCAGTATAATGTCAATGTTATACATAATATATACAGCAAACGAATTCCGGGATTTTCAAACGATTCAGACATAATAAGCGAGCAGTAGCATATTAAGTGAAATCGGAAATAATATTTTAACCCATTTATGCCTAGCGTCTAGAAAAAAAGGCCTTGGCAAACAGCGTAGACCCAGATGAGACGCCGCATAATGCGGCGTCTCATCAGGGTCTGCGCTGTTTGCTTAAAGGAATTTCTGTAAGAAATACTCTAAATATAGAAAAAATATACCAGACATCCCTAATTTTGGAAATGAATTAATCCAATTGAGAAGGATGGGAGAGTCCTCTCGGCATAAATGGGTTAAACATACACAAGATAACTCTGAACTTATGAATAATACATTATTTTGTGAGTACGTACACTATAAGCGAAAACAATAGCAAACAAAAAAGAACCGACACATACCAAATAATATATACATTTACCAGCTAAAATAACACAATTATTCACGAAATCATAAAACTGACGTTAACAAGACCTCGACGAAATACAGAAATACAAGGCTAATTTATATGCATACAAACGTGAAGATTTGTTTCAACTGTATTTAAATACAGAATACTAGTATTCACAATGTAGAATCAAAATCCTGTGTGTATGATCCACAATGGCGTATTCATATCCTGTCTGCATGAGCTTATTCTGATATCCAGATTGGACAATTAATATATTGTGTTAATATGATAATACTCGTGTCTATAATGGAGAATTAACATCCTGTGGGAATGAGATAATACTCGTATCCACAATGGAGAAATACTTTCATATGTGAATGAGATAATACTCCTATCGACAATTGAGAATTAACATCCGGTGTGAATGAGATATTACTAGTATCCCCAATGGAGAACTGATATCCTGTGTGTAAGAGATATCGTGAAAATATTGCACAACTTGAACTCAAGCGAAGCATGTATGTAACTTTGCACGTTAGACTTACAAACTGATCAAATAAAAAAAGCAAAAAACAAACTCATAAATATATAAATACAATACTATAAAATAGTTAAATCATCGCATTCAATTCTTTTACTCAATACAATAAAAATGTAAAAAGTAATTTTCAACCATGCTATAAAACCAATACTTGAACTCAAAACAATGTCAGAAAACTGAAGATATAATTGATTAAAAATAAAACGATTCAGATGAGAACACAAATGCATTTTACATTTAAAACCAGGAATAAAACGAAAATCGTACTTGATGTTTAGGTTATTAAGTCATTAATATACCTATATTCGAATTCATAATACGATATTCTGTATTATAATTAACTGTAGGGAGTTATCCCTGAGTGTGCTATAAACATAGCGACTGTATTTAAACTTACATTTACAATGAACATATTTCGCTGATCCTAACATCGCCTAAGATACAAAAACTTCAAATGAGGACACGCTTCAATGCAAACATTGTAACAATTTGAGCGCTAAAATGATTATGAAACGCCGGAAGTGCGTTAGAAAAAGATAAGTTTCATGCTATCGAATTATTTTGTTTCGCTTTAATTGGTGTCAATATGAGAACATTTTTTTGTCTTGTTTTATATTGAAGTGATTAAAATAGGATATTCATATGATACATACATACATAAATGAAAGGTAAAATCTTACATGTTTGATACATAAAATATAAATAAAACTATTCTACCACCGTTTCAAAAACATTTTTTCAGTTCAGAGTTTATATCAATTTTATAAATCCTTATTCATTATAATGATTTTTCAATTAAAAATAATATTAATTGAAATAGTCATTTTCATTAAACTAAAATAAATTTGTTTGCAATAGGACAACGCCGTTTGATGGTAGTGGTGACCTTAAATGGTAACTCGTCTCCAATACAAGGCTTGGCTTTCTTTGGGCTACATCGCTATTGTGGGTCCAGAACTCCCATGACCAAACCAAGCCTGTTCTCGTCACTTGAACATCCTTCTATATCAAAGTAGAATTCTAAACGAAGGGTCTACAAACAATAAACTCGAATAAAAGCATGCTGTTTAAAAATAGATATAAACTTGTAAATTAGTATCTAAAGAAGACACTCATAAAAAGCGTCTACAAAGATAAAAGAGGTAGTGATGTTAGTTAAGTGCAGTGTCAGAGTTTGAAGTTAAATAAAAAATAAAATAAATTTGATTTATTTTAGTTTTGCAATTTTTTATTGTTTGGTGGACACACATTTGAGTGTTTACTATTCTATATAGCATCGGCAAATCAGGGACGACACTTTCGCTTTTACTGTATATTTCGTTTAAAGGAAGACTGTTCTTTACGAACATCCAGTTTGAGAGGAAAGTGTCGTCCCTGATAAGCCTGTGCGCACTTCACAGGCTAATCTAGGACAACACTTTACACACATACATTATATATAGTAGATAAAATATGTATAATAATGAATATTGTTGTTAATCAACGAGTCCATGATCTTTGTATGCATTAAGAAGAAAGAGGCATATTTCTATAGCAGTGGTGTCCATAGAGTGAAACAGTTGCATTACGGTAAAACAGCGCCACATACCGAAATCGTCGTCTGAAATGCCTCGCAGGTCCTTGTTTTGATCGTCCGTTTAAGCTTCTTCTCCAAGTTCGTCTCTTTTATCAAAGATGCGTCATTTATTAGAGCGATTACGTCCATTCCCATTACTTCAACCTTCGTATATTGCTAAAATATACATATGTTTAAATAAACACGCTCAATTATGGCAATTACACGTTTGAATCGCATACTAGTTAAATTATCTGACATAACAATTTTCAATTGAAACTTTCGGATAGGACGTGATCACCTTGCTTGGCTCCTTAGTTTTCTCTGTGTTCCTTTTCTCTGCATTAAGGTCACGAAGTTTTTTCTAAAACGATATTTAATAGCTATCTGTGAGTTTGAATATCAAGTTAACATTATGTATGGAGAATAAACACTAACATTAACCTTTACTGATCATGCTTCACTTTACAACAGTTTTTTTGGTTTTCATTTTGGCGTTGCAAACTGGGAAATGTGTGTTAAATTACATATGTATACCGAATAAGTTCTATATTTCGTTTCGATAGATCTTACTGATCGGTAACTATATGTTGATCGCTACTGTTTATTATGTTTATTTAAGAAATTATTCGATTATTATTGTTATTTAAGGAATTTTTCGATTATTATTATTTCTCACTCATAATGAGCTCTTCCGCTTTTTTTTCGTGATTTAACAAAGTAAGGCAAGTTTTCATGTTCGTTTATGTATGTTTTGTTTACTTGTGAGTGTGTATCGAAGTGTGTGTGTTTGTGTGTGTGCGTGCGTGTGTGCGTGCGGGCATGTTTTTTTTTCTTTTTCGTTTGTTTTCTTTTTCTTCATTTATTGTGAAAATATGTTGTCCTCATGTGCCTCATATTGCGTATAAGATTGAAATATACACCTACATATATATTATATATTATATATCATATTAACTATCTCAGAGCTGGTGTATCTTATTTCAAACGGGATTCCTTCTAGTTCGTAAATCACGATCCTCTTAGGACTGCAATTGTTGAAATCATGGATTCGACGTAGATCGACACTGAGGAGTCGTTTTTGTTCTAAAGCCTTCCACAGATCCTTTAATGGTCCTATTTCTTTGCCTGATGTGTCGATGTCATTTCTCAGAATAACCACATCTTTGCACTGCTCCTGTATCCAGCCTGTAAGTACACATTGGAACCTTGGTAAATACTCGGTAATACAGCAGCTATCATAGTTACGATGTTCATAGTTCTACTTAGTGAACACCACGAATCGCACTGCAAATGAACATAATTATTACATAACATGTAGTTGAGCTTTTCTGAAGTAAGTACACACCTTGCGCAATGTTTTTAAAAAATAAATAAATTAGTATACATGCTTCAATGTTTTTTTGACAGGACGCTGTGTTAAAAACAGTGATATTTGCAACTTACCAGTTTCGAAGACATAAGCATTCTGTACTTGTTCGAGCACTGTTTCCCAATTTGAATGCCAGTATATCCTAATTTTTTTATTTTCAACTCCCGTACGAAGTACCTGTATATCCACATAAGGCACCGAACAAAACGACACGTTTTGGTTGGAAGTGTTCGCATGTGTATAAGCAGCCAGTTTACGACAACTTGTACGTGCCTTTAGGTCAGGCATATTGATGACTTCCACGGTGGGATCAAATTGCGGAACGTTTTCATGATCATGTGACTTAAATAAAGCTTTTGTAAGAGCATCGGTGAACTTGCTGTTAGCAAGCTTTGTTTCGTCTTGTTCGCTAGAGTTAATTTGCAAAATGGTTAGCCCCTGTTTAGCATTTTTTATTTCAGGAGCATAGCAGCAGTCAAGAACTGCGATTAATTTTGAAGCACTGTATCTTTCTGGAAGTTTATCCAAGTCATCTTGTGTTATGCGGAAGTTGTCCGTAACTTGCAACGATGATTCCTTTCCATGTCCACAGTAATACAAAACCAACGTTTTGCACGTATCGGTTGGTTGTAAAATAGCTCTCTTGATATCATCTAGCTGATTTGGTGCATACAACTTCTGTATTTTACTGGAACTAATTAAAATATTATAATTATTTTATTTAACGAATTGTTATTAATGCACAAACTTAAAGCACAGAGTTGTTTTTAGTTTGAAACATTGCTATAATCAAGCTGACAGGAATATAGCACTACGGTTTAAAGAAAAAACGTATGGGCTACACAACGTTGTAGATTGTAAGTTAAAAATTGATCGAATATCAACAACTAAGCAAACTGTTTTATAAATATAAATACCTGATGCACAATGTATGGTGTACCTTGGAAGAAAACACATCCTCAATTTTTTGCGCGTTGCTTTTGAATACTTTGCTTATTACAGGATCCTTATCGGCACCACTGACACACAGAAAGCGTACGCCATTTCCTGATACATGTGTTAATAGGAAAAAACGTTATATCAAGAGACCATTAAAATGACACAAAGTAAAGGACATTTCTGGATGAAAACTAACGATAACTTGAGACATGGTCAGTTCCTGATATTTGCATAGCAAGAATGGCATAGTTAGTTACACGTACAAAGCCGTTAAAAGAGTGATCACAAATAAAGAGGACCGTTTCTTGTAAAAAAGCTTAGAATAAATACTCGATATGATGTTCAAATTTAATACAAACTTATATTTGTTTCATCATAATATTCTACGTGCCAGTACTCGTTATCATACTATTATATGCGAGTGTATGAAATCTTTTTACAATACCTCCAATGTCTGGTTGGCAAGCGTTACACCTAGGACAACACAAAGGGTTGAAATAATGGTTCTTGATGCAGGTTATGCAGAGATTTATACCTTTGCAATTGTTTTTATGCCTTACAATTTTTTCTACTTTGGTAGCTGAAACGAAGTTGCAGAAAAAAGTTATATCAACAAATACTACTACTACTACAACAACTTCTTTCTACTACAACACAAAGAACATCATCAACAACAACTTCTACTACAAATTATAATAATACTCATAATACTAATTCTAATACTTATACTACTACTACTTTTAATAATAATAATACTATTACTACTAATAATAATAATAGTAATAATAATAACCAAACTAATAATACAAATATTAAAAATAAAAATGTTAGTACTAGTTTATCATTATGTTCGAACATGTTTTTGTAAGAAAATGATTCCGACATGATTTTCTGGTTTGAAATAAAGGTGTTAAAACTAACAAATTTTAATAACGGAATCATTTTATCTATTTAAGATAGTTATTTGGCTAACAACTGAAACAGTAATTATTGCGCAGTAAGATAATTATCAAATTCACCCGATACTACAATTTCATTATTAACTAATTGCGAGAAGGTAATTACAATCAGACAGCACTATACGCTCGTTAGTAACACATCAACGTTACAAGCAGAAGATGAATCACAATTGGTAAAAATAACTTAGTTAAATAAAGTTGTTTTACCTTCGTTAAGCAAGCAAACATCACATGCAATTGCGGGAACTACAATTTCAGGTTTCATTTGAATTCGTTTTATCTACAAACAATACATATTAAACATTACGTATCTACATATATGTATGAATTGTAACACTATAAACACTATTGTATCGTTCGTTAAACATTATCATTTTTAAACATTCATACAAAAAAGAAATCCCATTACGAGTTTGACAGTCTTATTATAATCGTATGCACGACACAAATTATCAAAAGAGACGAATATACCAACTTTTGGATAGAACGTGCTCATCAAGTTAACAGTTTAAACCTCACCTTGCTTGGCTTCCTCCATGTCTTTGCCTCCTTACCTAGGTCATGAAGTATATTCTGAAACAATGAAACATAGCTATCTGTAAGTTTGGAATATTAAGTTATCCTATTGGGAGAAAAAACGATAACGTAAACCTGTATATAATATTCACTTTTTAAAGCCGTATCTTTCATTTTGACGCTGCACACTTGGAAACGTGTCTTATTTACTCTTTATGAAATGTTTTCATCTGCCTTAAAAGTGAATTGCAAGCTGATGTTGATATTGTAACCAAATATATTTAAACGATCGTTAATCCGATCTAATTAAATATAATTTAAATGAGGTAAATATGATCAAATAAGCATTACCATATTCGTCATTATTTCGTTGGAAATTGAACTTGAATATGTTTTTTATTTAGCCAGTGCAATTTAAAATTGTATCGAAAAAATTAAATGAATACTTAACCCATAGTTTACTGCTGACATCTATTTCTTGTCTTTCTCTACAGAGATTCATTTCTAAACAAGACATAGATAATCTGTCTACAGATTCGAACACAGACGAGTTTCCGTTACGTGTCATATCTTTCATCTCGAGGTACCTATTCACTACATTCGCAGCTTCTCTAACAACGACAGTGTAATCAACACTGTTTTCAGTAGTTTTATCTGGTTTGTTTATGTTATCCTTCAACACCTTCAACACCTTTTCGTCAAAGCCTGTAAGACGTGTCAATATGGATTCCAGTGTTTTCTCTTCCGCATCTGCCCGTGTGCGTTTTAAATTCTCAGTTAGTAGTAAATTTGCTAAATGATTAAAACTATCTCCTTCAGTTACGTGTTTCTGTCTGAGATATTGCTCCAGTACTTTGAGAAATTTATTCACAGATTCATCCCATATGATTTTGTTTCGTTTTAGCTCTTCCGCGGCAAGTTTTACTACTTCAAAACCTCTCTTATGCGCGAAACCACCATTTGTTTCTAGAACATGCATTACTTTACTGGTCACGAGCAGTTTAGTTGCAAGCATGCTCCGGCGATCCGCTTTCTTTTTCCGATCAATTTCGGTTATCGAACCGTCTGTCGTAGAAACGTCAGACATGGAATTTTCTGACATTATATTGTCGGCGTTCGGTCTGTTTGACATCGGTACATTTTGCTCATTCAATATTTCTGTTGAGAGGTCTTCAGCAGCCTTTCTTCTTAATGAGTCAATGTCTTGTTTGTCGATGACAAACTGCCAAATACTACGCTGCAATATAAATTTAAAAATAAACATGTTATGTTCAAAGCATTTATGTACGATAATATTAAATAAACTGAAAGCAAATGTCTTATTTTCTTTAAATGACTTGAAAGAAACGCAGTACCTGGAAGTTGAAACATTTGCACAAAGTATTAGATTTAAGCGACGCATCGTGTTTGCACTTTTCTGCAGCCGGATTTTCGCCAGTCAATACCTCCCGCATAACTGAATCGAAAAAACAATCTGAGTATATATTTTAGAACTAATAATCCTAGCATGAGTTCAAATATAAACAACATAAAATATAACAACTACAACAAATCCACAATCACGTTAAGAGTTGGTAATTCTGTATCTCCGTCAAATATCCCGCGTTTACTAATAGTTACACTGTTAAAAAACTGATCGTGAATGGGATATACACCCTCAGTAATATTATACCATACGAGTGCGATTATATCTCACCGACTACCTTTTCCTTGTTGTGTTTAATAGATATTTATGTCCGAACCGGCTTTCCGTACATATATTTTTCACTGAATTGATTACGCAATTTATGACGTATCTCGTGTGACGTAATTTATGCGACGAAACTCACTAAGTTAGATTCTTTGGATTTTAAGGGGTGTTGCGGCAGTTTATTAAACCGATGATATATTTATAGCAACATCGATGCTATTATCACAACCCAATAGTTTTGTTATCAGAATCATCACAAATTAATGACCGAGTAGGTTCATAATAGGTACTCAGTGGTTCGATCCCAGGTGCGGTTAACTTGTTTTAATTCTTTTTTTCTTTCTTTTATTTCATTCTTGTTTTTTTTCCCTGGAGCTCTTTAGTCATGTTGTTTACATTAATCAATTTAAAGCATTTAATCACAAACTTCAAAACATGTCGAAATCTGTCAACAAGTCCCTGTAATTGATGATTAAGGTCGAGTTTGATACTGTATGGTCTTATGTTTGTGATTAAATATTGTATTAGTGTTGTGTTTTTTAGTAAGCCGTTGTGATCCCAATTAAGATTGTAAACAATCTATAGTGTTTATGCATATCTCTAACAGTCTATGTACCGGTATTTGGGTTTCGCCTAATTGCTGTATTGTAGGAAATTTGACATAGACGGTAGGGATAGTTAAACAAAAAAAATCTCTGTTAAAAGTGCAGTGACCCCCTTATTTTATTTTTGTTTTATGATAACAATACGTAGATGAACATATTTGAGCAGTTTCGCAAAAAGTTATTAGATAGAACTTTTTTTAAGTCCATTTTTGTGGTTAAAATTGTAAAAAAATGACGTTTTTTGGGGTGACATAACAATTATAAAAAATAAATTTCTTAAAATTTAACTTGTGTTCTCCATTTGTTTGGTAGTTTGTGGTTTAATTAAATGGTATATGATATATATTAGCTTATATAATATCTACATGTTGCCAATTTCATAGGTTATTAATCATTTTTTTGCAATTAGAGATGTTTCAGTTTTAATGAAAAAGTACATGTTATAAAATGGTGAATAAATTCAAAACAAGGCCGGTGACCCTTTGTTTGTATTTCATTTTTCATATAGTATTTGTAAGTAGTACTTGAATATAAATTTTGAGAAAAAAGTTATCAGATGGAAAAAAATCAGCAAAACTGCAGCAACACCCCTTAAGGACATTAAGTCGGAAGTGGAATTTTATTAAACAGTAAAATATTTTTTTTAATTAACAAAGGAATCCAAAACGTATTTCGGATTGTTTGTTTGTCATGCATAGTTGTAAACTTAGATGGGAATAAAACAATTCGCTCCGACAGGATTACGATTTCGTAAATCGTGTTTTGGGTCAGAATGGTTAGCAGTCGATAGAAATGTTATTACAAAAATGTGTGGTTTAAAATTTATTTCGAGAAAGGGATGGGAGAACAGAAAATGGAAGTGCATATCGTTGTAACTTTCTTGATATATGCATTGGATTAAAGTTGTCAGTGAGGTAAGCGTGTCGTTTATACTAATTTTAGTTTTTTTTTGTTACTCCTGTTAGAGCTGAAATATTTTCATCACTCTAATCTACAGCACAGTTTCAGTTGCAATCGATATTTTAATTAGTTCCCCGAACATTTGCAACACATATACTATAATAACAAGACTTATCTAGCAGTTTATAAAACAGACGATATTTTTTTTACGTCGATATGTGTATTGCAATTACTTGGGGTGTATGGAAAATACACAATGGGAACGTGGCCGCTCTTAACCAATCGGATTATGGCATTTTTGTAGGAGATGAGATATACTGGATTACACTGAATTCCATAATGAACAACCATAACATTGAATGAAGAACCTACTTTGGTAAATGTGTTAAAACATAATTAATGTCTAAAAATGTACACAAAAGCGTGAAAAGGGATATTCCAAAATGAAAATTTAAATGTTTTTTTTTTAATATTTAAAATTAAATATATTAAATTAAAAAGAAAACAATTACAAATGAAGAAAAAACACATCATTGCCAAGTGGTGTAATCACACAATATTAGTTTATGAACACTGCAAATCACTATGCAAATTTTAAAGAAAGTGTTCGTGTATTAAGTAAAATTTAAGTTGCAATAAACAATTATTACATCATGTTTATTGGCCTGCCAGAGCAGTCATACTCTACAAAGCGTCAAAATGATTTTACCAATAGCAAAGCTGAAATAGTCCAATCCCTTTTCAATTGTACGTATATCACCATCTGGGTAGTATCCCGGCGTTCGACCTAGCGGAGCATCATTTTTATTGGGTAAACTTGTAATGCCCTCTGCTAGCTCTCTCGAAGACCCAAAGTCAATCAGTCTAGCGTTGAAATTTTCGTCCAAGACAATATTAGCTGACGATATATCCAGATGTAGCACAATGCCTCTGGAAAAAAAGTTATGTATAATAATCTGTATTCTTGTATAAACGGCTTAGGACAGTAATTTAAATACATTCTCTTCTATTTATTTGAATTTTGATGCTCTGAAGTAAAGTGTTACTTCACTTTGGATGAGAATTAACAGCTCCTTGTAAAAAAAATACAGGAGCACTTGCATCTTTCTTGTTGAAGCACATAAAGTGCAACTTTGTTGATATTTTGCAAAGGTCAACACGTTATATTAATTCACAATCCAAGTTCAAAGTGTATGATCAGTTGAATCAGTTCCAATGCAACTTAAATTCGTATACGTATTTTTTGCATGTTTTAATTTGCTGCTTTTGTAGGTACGTAACGTAGCAAAAGTACTTTATATAAAATTATTGCTTGGATGTCTAGTGGTTATTCGTGAACTGATGGTTATAACAGGGTAACCCTAAGCAATTGGACGATCTATTAACACAGATAATGTTCTCTGTGAATAAATGAGACTTAAGTACGTGTTCTTACTTTTTTAAATACTTATTAATGCCGGTTGCTGCATTTATATTTGACTAAATATGAAAATTTGGACAGAAGTAAATTGTGAAATAAATTGATGTTAAGGATGCCGATACTTTTGAAAGATATTTATTAAATTGATTATGTAAGACAGAAGCACATCATGTAAATAGAATATCCAAATAATTAGGCACAAACCTGTACGGATGTACCGGAGTGTGCAGGAACTCAATCGCACAGGCAATGTGGTACAGGATGCGCAATCTTGTTTCCATATCAACATGTCCGTAATCCAGAATGTGTCGTAAATTCTCCAGATTAAAACAGGCGGATATAAAAGAGATACTAAAAAAAGCAAACCAATCAAACATAAGCAAGCTTTTATTGTGGTGCATGGTTAGACTTGATATATTGAATATATTTGTTCATTGGATTGTATTATCGTATTATCCTTTCATGAGTGGTGATATAAAACATGTGGCGGAGCAACGAATGAACATATTTGTTTTATATGATCACAAATGATATGATAATACGATATTCCAATGACATTAACACATTTTCTTTTTATGTCATGCGTTTGTACAATGAATTCTTAAATTTAGCGAAATTCGTTTGAGTTTCATATTATAGTTTATCACATACTATACCTTGTTTTCAATGTAATACAGACTTTACGTATTTTTTATATTGCACATGTGTAAAACAACATTTTTAAGCGTTTTCATTGGCTACAGAATCAATTACTAACCAATCGCATGGCTTTATTTTGGTGAAATGACGTCGTCAACATGAAATGACGTCACGATAGTAAACAACTTTTAGATCTATTAGCATTTGTTTGGTCAATTAAGATGTATTTTATTTAGTTTAAAAGCATGTGATAAAAAAGATCTGACACTCGTTGTCATATCATACCATATTTTATGAAACTCGTCCAGGAAATATCGTTAGTAAGCTCGCCAAAGGCTCGCTTACTAACAATTGCTGAACTCGTTTAATAAAATATGGCATGATATGACAACTCATGTCAGATCCTATATGTATACTTTGACGTCAAAACAAAAAACAACGTCATATTCTTATCAAACATTATCATTTCACTTAATCTGGAAATGATAACGTTATCATTCACGCGTTTTCTTCATCCATTCTCCCCATAGCATGAAATAAATAGCAATCACACTATTGTTTGATCTGTAACATCTCATTGCATTGCACACATTGATGACAAATCAACACAGTAATGATGATTTACCTTGGATATATATAAATAATATATATTTTATAGAACTATATTCGTTTTGCATCTCTCAATAGCTAAATTTTAGGTAATATAAGTTGTTTTAGGTGTATTCGAAGTTTTACGTATTTACGTCTGATGGTAATAATTATTGGATGAACTCATTAAAGGAACATACATCTCTCCTGGTCCTAAGAATGCCGCATAGACAGGAACAATTGCAAAGTGTCGTAGTCGTGCAGCCATCAGTGCCTATTAATGATTATATTATTATAATTATTTAGGCGTGTGGTACTAAGTATTAGCCTGAACAAAATAGTAATGTTGTTTTCAATGTCATGACTCTGTAAATCTGGGTAAAAATAGTCAAACATGCAATAGTTCCAAGAGTTGAATGTGTTTAGGTATATGAAACTTTAGACAATTTGCGAATATGATAATTTAAAATTTTATTGATAAAAATATATTATACATGGACTTTTAGCATGTTCCGGTGTGCGAAGATGTGGTATATATTTTTTACAACCGCAATTGGAAATTAATGAACGAAAACAATATCAGACGCATGTTAAGCAAACATAATTTTAAAATTAAAAAAGGCTTTGAGTACAATTACATTTTGACTTTTGAGTGTGTTTACAGTATACAACTTACAACTGCGATATTTTAAATTTTGGAGAATGTTAAAAGTAGATGTAATCGAAACCTTTATACATAGAGGCTTTTTTTAAGTTTGCGAGCATTTAATATATTTTAATCTAAACCGACAATAAGCTAACAAAGTATGTGTTTACATTACATCTATAGACTAGGTCTATACCAATACCGATGAATATTTATTTGAAACATGCTTGATAATTAAGTTGCGTGTTTATATAGTTTTTTTCTAAGACCGATAGCTCAATCGGTTGTAAACGGTTTGAGCAACTAGGCGAAGGTGAATACAAAACTAACGTTCTAGAAAAATGTTAACAATGCTTTTGTTGTAATTGCATTGAAGTACTCACATTGTTTTTCATATCCTTATCGAGAGAAGCGTGGGTCGTCATGTGAAGTTTTATTCCAAACCCTGGGACGCGCTGATGAGCTGAAAATATAATAATTATTGCATTTTCGGTAATTAATATTTGTCGGCTGTCTGCCTTTCTTTGAGACTGACTGTCTTTTCGGAGTTCTTACTTCTTTATCTCTGTTTTATTTTATTTTAAAAAGCTCAATTTATCTTGACTTTAAATTGCATGTTTAACGATAAAATACTTTATTCCTCAAACAATGAAATCAGTACATGCCTTTCGATTTGATTAAATAAATACATGCATAGCGTTTACATGTTTATTGGTAAGGTGAATAATGTAACAATTATACGTCTTACTAAATGCTGTTGTTGTACTTTTGTCCTCAGTGTCAGTGCATTTAAAATCATTTTCATATTTAAAGTTAGCAAACCCATCTTTTCCCAGAGTGAGCAGACGACCATCAAATGGAGCTGAATGCTTATCTAGCAAAAGGCGCTCGGTCTGTGTTATCTAATAACATACAACGAGAACATAAACTATCATGATACTATGATGTTTCTAGAACTTGTCTCAGTCAGAGATAATATTTGTTAAATGATCAATTACCATTCACGTAAAATCACAAACATCACAACATGATGAATTTAAAATAACAAACAAAGAGTCACATCTCTCTTGTATAAAGTTATTTTATCGTTGAACACGTGATACTCACAAGCGATATGGCACATTTACTTTAATTTGATTGAAATGTCTGGAACATCTATTGTTAGATAGTTTAAGATCTCTAAGTGGGTCAAAAAGCGCAACATAGAGTGCAATAAGCTTTATGACACGACCATAAGGTTTTAACAAAAACATTAACATTCTTGTTACTGTGCTATGCTACATTTATTATAAGATGAATGTGGACATACACGTGTTCGAATGTGGGATTTTTGTATTCAGCAAAGCAAAATATATGAAAAATTGTTTTTTAAGAACAATACATTTTGAACTGTTATGTTTTAAACTGAATTGTAAACATGAAACGAATAAAAGATAACTTGATATTCATTCAAAGTGCAAACCTTTGCTTTTTGTATCCAATTATGGATGACATCGTTGCCCCAAATAAATATTTTTTGGAAAGTATTTTCCGTCTTGAATTTGACTCCCAGTACACGTATTTGTGAATCTGTAGCACACAAACATATATTTTAAATATTACTTATGCAATATAACCAATTGTTAAGTTCAGTTCACATGGAAGGCAATTAAAAGAGGCTTATTTCCTAATGTATATTTCGTACTTAAAAGTAGTATAAATACTACAAATCCAATACTTGCCGCCAACGTAATGAATTATAAGTCTGCACCTAACCAAGTGTACCAAAACAAACATCTTACTAGAAATGTCAGTACTTACCAATGTCTTTTATTTTGTCTACTGAATACATGTCATGAAAATCGAGTTTTTCGATTTTGCCCTGAAATGGGTCAACACAATTTCCTTCACTACTTATCAACCAACGTAACATTGATTATATTTACATGTTTAATAATTAATCTTTAGATCCATTAGTCTCTGATTTAGAAAAAAAACATGCATTAAACAAATGACCACACGATAAACTAAACTAAACCGATTGTCTTCTCATTAATCATGCACTATCAGAGTTGAGAAGACAATGTTTCAAACAGAGAATCATCAAATGGACTTCGTTGCTGAACTATAGCCATTTGTTAATATGTTGTCCTAATGAGTGACATATAAATGTTAAACAAAAAGTAAGCAAATCTTTTGAAATCCTATTCATTTATCGATGAAAAAAACATACATACTTTATTTGGTAGTGATGCTTACATAATACATATAATTGATGACACATTTTTTTTTTTTAATTTGCTGTTGCATGTAAACAAACAATAAATAACTATTATCGGAACCATTTGGAAAGTCATAGAAGCTGGTAATACACTAACCTCTTTCGAAACATATACCAAGAAATGTTCAAATAGCAAAATCCATGTCGATGTCCTAAATGTCCAAAACTGAAAATATTTAAAACAAACAAGACTGTAAAAATCGCCTTAATATCACACCAACCGTGTGCAAATTTTTCTCCCCATGGTTAACCACAGAGATAATAATTAATATGCAATGGTATGATTGTTAAATTGGATGACATATTCATACAGCCCCTTATCACAACGCACGTAACAAAGCCCTGTTTTACTATTTCAATATCAGCTCCAGATCGTAGTGATGTATTATTATTTCTGTTTCCTACTAAGCCAGGTTAATAAATTCACACGCTCTACTTCTACTTCTAGCTAGATGCATGCAACAAACACGTCATTTAAACGTGATCTTTCTGCTCCAACGGTTGCAACGGATAGTACACCCTTTACCAGTTTATGCACGACTGTATTGTGTGACAAGAAAATTCCCATAAGCAGTATGATACACTTAATAATGAAAAGTAATATATTTTAATAATCATCTACCCACACGACTGTTTATACTTGACATAAGATAATATTACAATCGGAGATCGTCTTTTGAGTACATAAATAAGTACGCTGATAATAAATAGTGTATTTCAAGTCTTCATACACTGAGGGACTTTAAAAACGCTCCACTTTATAAAAACATTTTTTCACGATTAAAAAATAAGTTAGATTTTTTTTTAATATAAATTATATGTTATTTACAAGTAAAACAATTTATACCCGGTAAAATCCGCAATGAAAATGAACGTCGCAAACAGCTGGTTACGCATACGCTATTTACATGTTTTTTTGCACGTGCTTCACGATTATATTCACAAAATAAAATCTAAACCTGTTGTATGTGTATGTTATCGACTAGCACACAAGAAAAACACAAAATATAGTTTAAAAACGTGTTCGCTAGCATGCCACGCTTACTAGAACATGAGCGTTCAGAGGCTGTTGGTATGCTGAGAGCCGGAAGTGGCGTAACTGACGTCGCGCGTCAGTTAAATTGCGCGAGATCCACGGCTAATCGCCTTTGTGAAAGATACAACGTCACTGGAAGTGTAAAAGACCGTCCACGCCCGGGTCAGCCCAAGATAACAACGCCTAGACAGGACGCCAACCTTCGACGCGTTCACAGACGTTACCGCTTCCGGTCTGCCACCCGGAGTGCCAGACAAACAATTGGTATCCGTGGGTAAGTTGTGCACCATATTTTATCATATTATGATGCTTGTGCAATATTTGACAATCCACCGAAGTTAGAGACTGTTCAGTCACTTTTATTTTTCAGGCGACCAATCCATGCCCGAACCGTGAGACGTAGACTGCGTGCTGTTGGTTTGCGTTGTCGCAGACCTAAACAGGGATACATTTTGACCGATAGACACAAAGCTGCGAGACTTGCTTCTGCACGTATACATCATCGGTGGACCCGACGACAATGGGGTACAGTTCTGTTTTCAGATGAATCTAAGTTCAATGTTCAGAACTGTGATGGACGTGTTAGAGTGTATCGTTCGAGAGATGAGAGTTTCATCGACCAATGCATACAGAAGTTTAATCGTGGCTTTGGTGGCAGCATTCATGGTTGAGCTGGGATTTTCCAATTTCACAAAACTGATCTTGTCATTCTCCAGGGCAATGTCAACGCTAGGCGATACATTGACACCGTATTAACTCCTGTTGTTGCTCCATTCATGTTGTTAAATCTCAGAGGAGGGTTATTCCAACAAGACAATGCACCTGCACACTCGGCTCGACTGACAAGAGCTTTCCTTGCCACGAACAGAATTGCTGCGTTAAACTGACCATCGCTATCGCCTGACATGTCTCCCATTGAGCATGTCTGGGACGATTTAGGAAGACGCTTGAGAGCCCATCGTCCAGCCCCTAGAAATGTCAACCAGTTACGTCAAGCCTTAATACGCGAGTGGAATAACATTCCCCAACAACAAATTACAAACATTGTGTTGTCGATGAGACGTAGATGCACTGCCTGCATTGCTTCTAATGGATGTTTTTTTTTGTGCAAAATTTTATTCACTTCGTAGAATACTACATACATACATTTATACATTTTATATAGTATTATGAATTTCATTTTCATATAACAAAGTATTTAATGTACAGCTATTTGGTAGTTAAATATAATATATAATTATATAATACTTATAATTGTGGTACATTCATCAAACATTCATATACAATTATAATTGTGTTATAGTTCAAGTA
>VMBQ01008960.1:0-12453 GCA_007657795.1 Dreissena rostriformis
GAAGATCGGATGAAAAAAACTTGAAATAGAGAGCGGACACTAACTTGTTCCGCCCGCCCGCCAGCCAGCCCGCATTCGCCAATCTAATAACCAGTTTTTTCCTTCGAAAAACCTGGTTAATAAAAATAACCCAAGTGTTCAAATAATGCGGAATCAGCCATATTTAAATTATTTCAATGTTAATCAGACACATTATGATACAGAAGGTAAAACCTGCTAGGTAACAAATTGTTTCGCACTTAATAATGCTAATAAATATGCAGAAAAGCTTTCATTCTTGATTGTTATCAATTACCTGGTGGTTTTGAAAAATAATTCACTTGTAATAATCACTCACAAGCTTCAATGCTGTCTAGAATGTGCATGTGTTGTTCTTGACATGCAACTCACATGACATTCTTCGCATCATGAGTGGTGTAATAAAGGTGATCATAAAAGCTTGACTGTCGAAACTTGCTATGTGACGCATATCCTCAGAGAGTAACAGATTTTCAAGCAGACAATATTATAACAAGTGATAATTGGCTTTCCAATTACCCGGAGTTAACCAGATTAGACAGAGTTTTTACCATGCGAATGAATACTAACCGTTTGGTGTTTTAAATCTCTATTCAATTAAGCTAAATATTCAATTATCAGATATTCAATTAAGTGGAATGTAATGAATGCAAAGGGCAATCACTCTAACAATATGGAAGCAAAAGTTATGGTTCTTGTACAATGCAATGTATCCCCTAAATAAGATAAACTTACCTATTAAGTTTTTGAAGTTGATACACTGGTCTTTTATTATTTTGAATTGGTTTTCAATAAGCCTCCTTTGTCAAATTTATACGTTTACATACCCTTAATTAAGTCATTATAAAAAAAAAGTCCACAAATTTAAGTTCAAACGAAAACACAGATGTTATTAATCAACTAAATGTCATGTCAACAAGAATAAATTATTCTACAGTATTCACATTTTGAGTCATTAATAAGTTTGCTTTTATACTGTTTGATATTGTCAAAATAAAATTTGACTTGAAATATTAGAGACACAATTATTGATTATATATACTACAATAACCCATTGTTTTAAAACATGTGCACTCTCAGGACACATCTATTCAAATCCTAAACAAGAGGACCAAAGGCCCTAGGATGCTCACCTGAGAACTTAAGTGACTTTAAAACTGTTCTAAGAAGCTTTAGTGATATTTATATATATTTATGCATCTTCTGACCTTGCTTCTTACCCATTCAAACTCAGCTGAGATTTCATTAGAACAAATGGTTTGGGATCGCCCTGGCGTAGTGGATATGGTGTCCGCCTAGTGATCGGGAGGACCCAGGTTTGAACCCCACTGGGAGTGTTCCTTCGATCTCCCCCAAAGACACCAAGTACTTGTTCTAGTCCCAGGAAACGGACTCGAGAGCATTTATATAAGCCTACGGCTTCCGATACAATCAAGCTAAAATAAATAGGTTTAAACTACTAAATGGTTTTTTATAGTTCAAGCAGACAGGGCAAACAAATGTGATTTCTAAAGTGTTCACACTTGGTTTCACTATACCATTACAAGGAAAACTGCCCTGCACCCTTGTAGCCATGTTTTTTTTAATGGATTAAGATATCATAAGAACCAAGGTTCTCAGCAAGTTTCATGAAGATTGGACACAAAATATGACTTCTATAGTGTTCACAAGCCTTTTCTGTAATTTGACCTAGTTTTTATACCATGTTACCCAGTTTGAACTCAGCCGAGATATCAATAGGAAAAATGTTTTGACCTAGTTTCATGACGATTGGGCAATACCGGTACATGTGGCCTCTAGAGTGTTCACAGTGTATATGTTGACAACATGCCATGGCACAAAGCGATGGACAAAAGGTGATCGCAAAAGCTTACCATGATCACTTTGCGCTCAGGTGAGCTAAAAAAAACTTTGAAACTTTTAACAAGTTCCCACCAGCAAAATATCTGAACACCATTATATGGTAATCTGAGACTCATTCAAAACACCAAGCATTAAAACCTGCTCTGCATTATTAACCCTTTGCATGCTGGGAAATTTGTCGTCTGCTAAAATGTCGTCTGCTGAATTTATTAAATTTAGCATTTTCTTCGATTTTTTTCGGTTCCAGCACTGAAAGAGTTACCAGTATTCAACTACTTTCCTTTAAAGACAATCATTCATCAATGTCAACATATCTCTCACAGAAAGACGTGTATTAATAAAGTAGAGCAAAAACAGTTTTTAGCCTAGTTGCAACGAAACTAGGCTTATGTTAATGCTACATTTCGAAATCACACTTCAAATGGTTGCCTATTATGAAGCCTTACCTGATCAAAAATCAGACGAAATATCTATTTAATATATAGTATATGGTAATTCCTACAATTTTTCATTTAGAAACGTATTTCTAACATTTTCTTCCAAGAATATTGCTGACACCGTTTTTAGTGAATTTTTCTAAGACCTTTTTACGTGAAAAAACGTTCTTATAACCTAAAACAAATTTTGTTTGTAAAACAATTCTATCTGCACTATAAATCTGTATTCAGAAACCTGTATTCAGATCTCAATCTGTTACGTCTGCATCTAACGCTAACCACAATTCTTACGACAAATTCTTGATGCAGACGAATAGGGTTTCATAACAATCATAATCTGCACCAAACATCTGTATTACAAATTATAATAGAGCCGCAAAATAAAAACTTCCCTCTGTTCACACGTGATACACAATCTGCACAAAAAATCTGTTTTCTGAATTCAATCTGTTGTGCACGACTGCATATAACACTTACAAATGTAAAATGGCGGATTCTTTGACAAACAATATGTTTCATGCAAATATGCGACCGCAATATGTTTTAAAACTTCAAACACATTATTTGGATTATATGTTGGAATTCTATCCTTGTTTATGTGAAAAGCCAATAATACCTTTTATGCTGAAACGTTACGAGTAGAGCTAACGGTTTAAATGTGCATCGAATTTAATGGATTCGCGCGAATTCTGGACGAGTGTTGTGTCTGTAAAATATTAAATGGAAAGCTGTAAATGTATCAAGTCGGAAAAGAAAACGGATGGTTGCATAATGGTATGTGTGAAATAATGTAATTCTATGTATTTATTTTCATACTTATGTCATTTTGTAACCATTCACATTCGTCATGATTTGGAATTCCTGTTTCTAAAAATAGAACGTTTTGGAAACCCAGCAGCAACTTCCCTGTATCTTGCAACTAGGCTTTCAATGCCATCGGCGCTCTCGTTAATCATTACCCTCATGTTTGAAAATTAATTCTAAATATTAGCTGCCTATGTTAAATTTCATATCTGCACATCAAAGCTTAAGTCACTGCAAATATGATATGATGCCCCTGACCTTGCAAGTTGTGCATTGGGAGTGCATGCATTTTAAATTCAAGTGGGTTGGGTCTGACATAATATCTTTCTGCATATGCATGCATAAAAAAAACGCATCAAGTGAAAATGGGTCTTATGTCCTATGCGGCCAGCATAGCTCCAGACCAGCATGCTACTGTGTAAAGTAACAAAAGGTTTTGTGGTCTCATTAGCGGATAGGGTAGCTCCTGACCAGCCTGTGCAAATGCGCAGGCTGGGTTGGAGCTATGCTGGTCGAATGTGGAATATGACCCATTTTCGCATGACACAGCTCAAATTTTGTAAACAAATATGTTTAATTGATATTATTGTAAAAATGTGGAGCAAATATTCTAGATGTTTTGTAATAATCATATGTGCATTATGAAATACGATGACTTATAACATTCTTTGATGAGAGAGAATATGTCATTTGAACAACCAGTTTACTACCTAATATTTACTATCAACTCCACTATTTACTTGTTCTGATTTATGTTAATATGCTTTTCATGAAATGCAGTCAACACTATACAAATATCCAACATATAGGACACTATATGCTCATAAAACAAACGTATGTATTTATCCTGCCATGAGCAAACAAACATAAAAAAGCATTCATATAGTTATGTTCCACTTGAGTGATTTCACTAATATTTGAACCTAATATTACTTGGCTGAGCCCTGAATTTATGTGCAACATGAAATGTGATTACATATAACATTCTTCGGTGAGAACAAATATGTCATTTGAACTACCAGAATACTTAAGTTACATTTAGTATCATCTGGGGCCTTCCCTGCACACACCTCCTTCCTGGACCTGCCCTTTGCAACACCCAACCCCCCACAGCAACCCCTCCTCTCTCCCCATCTCCCACTCCCAGCACAAAACTGGCCTCAACAAAATCAATCAACATACAAATAGGCATTGCTCTGTGAAAAGAGGGTTTAATGCATGTGCGTAAAGTGTCGTCCCAGATTGGCCTGTGCAGTCTGCACAGGCTAATCAGGAACGACACTTTCCCCTTTTATGATATTTTTCGTTTAAAGAAAGTCTCCCATAGCAAAAATCTCGTTTCGGCGGAAAGGGTCGTCCCTGATTAGCCTTTGCAGACTGCACAGGCTAACCTGAAACAACACTTTAGGCATATGCATTAAACCCCCTTTTCACAGAGTGAGGCCTATATATACCAGGGGTTTTTATCTGATTTTGGGGAAAGGGCCTGGCCTTTTTTGAGGGGAAAAAAATAGCGCGAAAAGCCGGAATTTAGGGGAAAATCATTTTTGGGGGAAAAATTTCTGTCAGAGGGGAAAAAAATATCTAGGGGAAAGGGCCGAAATTCGGCGGGTCTTTCAGAAGGAAAAAAAACCCTGTATACTGTCTTTTTGACACATTTAATCTACCATAAAACATGCACAATAACTGACGCATTCAACGCTAAACCTATCAATTAATTCAATTTAACAAAGTACATGTATGTGAGCCATGTTCTGGGAAAACCGGGCTTAATGCATGTGCATACAGTGTCTATCTAGATTAGCCAATGCAGTGAACACAGGCTAATTAGGGACGACTATTTCCGCATAAACTGAATTTGCATTAAGAAGAATTTCCTTTAAGCGAAAAATTCCATGAAAGCAGAAAGAGTCTTCCATGATAAGCCTGCACAGACTGCACAGGCTAATCTGGGATGACACTTTACGCACATGTTTTAAACCCTGTTTTCCCAGAGTGAGGCTCATTCATAAGTGACTGCACGCTATGAGACATGGTGTAACATTACTGTTACACGTCACATTTCAGATTCACGCTATTAGACATGGTGTAACGTTACTGTTACACGTCACATTTCAGATTCATATCATGTATACAACAATCTTCACATGCATCATATTCCTTGTTTAAACAGACAGATGCAGCGTATTGTGATTACAATGCTATAAGTATAGATTACTATTAGATAATAACAACAACTACATACCAGCTTCATTATGAAACAACTTCCAATCAAAGCATACCATAGAAACATGTGCAAAACTAAAATCCAAATTATTCACAATTTTAATATTTACTACCAACACCACTATTTACCTGTTCTGCTTTACGTTAATATCCTTTTCATGAACTGCAGTCAACACTATACACATATCCAACATATAGGGCACTATTTGCTTATAAAACAAATTTATGTATTTATCCCTGCCACGAGAGCACACGCATATAAAACAAAGCATTCATATAGTTATGTTCCACTTCAGTGATTCAACTAATATTTGAACTTATATTTACCTCAACCTACACCACAATGGTACATGTAGGCCTAAAAACATAAACAATACAAGCAACAACAATTCCAAAACACTCGCAAATGCAGAAATTCATAAATTATTCACAAGCACATAAATGCACCAAAGTCAAATTCATTTAAGAACTGGTCAAGTTAACATGGCGGTTTACCCCTGTGGTCAGTAAACTCAAGGTTGACCAGTATAACACAGTAAAGCGTGGAGATAGGTCATAGCCAGGTCAAACGGTCATGGTATTTTCGCGGTGCTATTTATAGACCCAAGGCTCAGTGTACATGTATCTATGACCAATAATGAAGAAAACATGTGTTGTGTTGTTGTTGTTTTTTTAGTAGCTGTAAAGGTTTTGATGAAATTTGAAACTATATTTTTAAGGCTGTGATGGTTTAATGGTTAATGTAAAATTGGACTATTCATGCATGTGAAAATATAGATCAATATTGGATACACAAGAAGTTTAAATATTAGGTTAATATTACGCTGAAATCAAGGGAGGTAAATGAAACTAACATATTGTCACTCCAAAAAAGTAGTCTCCCATAGATAAGAAAATGGAGTTCTGTTCTGGTGATACTCATTAAAATGCAACCATTTGTTGAACTGCCACACTGTTAATTCAGTCAAAAAGAAAGACATGTTCTGTCTCATTATACAAATATTTTATGGCGAAAGTTTAAACTGCAATACTGAAACTTAGATGGACTTTGAAAAAGCACTTTAGTTTCTGTTTTTGATATAATTCAATATGCATTAAGTTTTCAGGGACTTAAATTAAATGAAGCAAACCACATTATTGATCCATTTAATAATTTTGCATACACACTTATTTTTTCTTATTTTTTTATTAAGTTTCCCCCATAACTTCAAGTGTTCAAAGTAAGAATGATAACTTCTTATTCATATCAATTATTGTACCTACACAGCTCAACCTATGCATTCAGTGTTTTTTTCCCCATTTTGGGAATCAGGAGCCGGGTCTCTTTGGTTTGGGAAAAATCGCTGCGTTTTGATCACAATTGGGGAAAGTAGTGTTGTTGTTGTTTTGCTAACAAATGCTTCAAAATTGATAATAAAAGTGTTTTTAATACTATATTTACTATATTTACTAAGGGTCAACTTATAGAGCTGGATGGGAGATGAACTGAATGTTGACATCTAATAAAAAAAAAAACTTTCCATTGGGAATTTTTTGGTCCCATTTGGGAAAATATACTTTTTTCCATAGGGAATGGGGCCGGATCTCTTAAAAATATATTTGGCAGCTGTCTAACCCATGTTTTGACCTGTATTGACCTTTTTCAAGAGCCAGTAAAAATAGTCGGAGATTTCCTGCTAGTAGACCAAAATGAATAATTCAGAAGATTAAATTGGTTAATCTGGGAGAATTTCTGCAAAATGTGTCAAGGTATCTTCTTCAAGATGATAAATACCTTAGCATTAATTACATTTTTTTACTCTTTTATGTTTCAAACTTGGAAAACTAATTGTTCATTGCATGAACTTATTTAAGATCAAATGAAGTTATTTACTAGATGGTACCATCAATGAAGAGCAAGTGACAGGTAATTATGGTGCTGTTATTGTTGTGCACTTGTTGTCTTCCCCTCCCCATGAATAATGAACCTGTCAAATCCACATATGGCAGATACAGGATACTCAGACATCCAAGTTGTTGAAGATATAAAGATACATGAGCCTCGCTCTGGGAAAATGGGGCTTAATGCATGTGGGTAAAGCGTTGTCCCAGATTAGCCTGTGCAGTCCATACAGACTAATCATGGACAAAACTTTTCGCCTAAACTGGATCTTGGCTGAGAAGAGACTTTCTTTAAATTAAACGAAATACCAAAAAGCCGAAAATGTTGTCCCTGCTTAGCCTGTGAATGAGACTGCACTTGCCTATCTGGGACAACACTTTAAGCAAATGCATTAACCCTTTGCATGCTGGGAAATTTGTCGTCTGCTAAAATGTTGTCTGCTTAATTTCTAAAATTAGCATTTTCTTTGATTTTTTTTCAAAGAATACTATCAGAATAGCAAACAGTTTGGATCCTGATGAGACGCCACGTTCTGTGGCGTCTCATCTGGATCCAAACTGTTTGCAAAAACCTTCAAAATCCGGTTCCAGCGCTCAAAGGGTTAAGCAGTTTTTTCCAGAGTGAGGCTTATATCATGCAATCATACATCCAAGTTGTTGTTGAACGATGTATTCAAACCCAGGTCCACTTAGGAGGGCAATAGCCTATTGGTCTTATACTACCCAGGGTTCAATCTGATATTACTGACTGTTATCACATAGGTGATAGTTGATATTGTAAAGTATAGAGGCAGTCGTAGAAATTTCACAGGTAAATGCTAAATGAGTTTCTAAATATGCTATATTTTATTTACCACAAATGGCTACTCTCCATGAATTCAGCTGTAAAACTGGTATTGCGCATGTTTTTATTTGTCATGTCTGCTCCCCCTACCCCTGGCGTTACCAATTGAAAGTAGCCAATGGCCAAATTGAATACAATGTTTTACTTCACTGAATCCACTCATTTCAATTTTACAAGACTTATATGCATGGGAAATTTCACAAAAATCATACATTTATAGCTTACAACCATTAACAAAATGCCCTCAAAATCAAGCTGTCTTGTTCTATAGAAAACAACAACAACAACTATCAAACAAAATGACTTTAATTATATTCTGTGGAGGACACAGAATGCTCTTCCTTGCCACAAAATAATAACAGCAATTATGCCCAATTCATCTTTCCATAGAATCTCACATGCTTTCCGGTCAATTGAGGACAACTTCCTCATTTGCCCCATCAAAACCCATGGGCTCCTCAACCATGAAACCCCAATTAGCACGCCCATTACAATGTCCTCCCTCCCCACACAATGGCCGCCCATTACAATGTCCTCCATCCCCACACAATGGCCGCCCATTACAATGTCCTCCGTCCCCACACAATTGCCGATTGAAACCATGCCAGATCAAGCCGGATGTTGTGAAAGGAGGACAAAACGAGAGCCTGGGCAAGGAAACTGATGAGATCAAGTACTTTAAGTACTTTATAAACAAAATGTTCTCATGATGCTCATATGCCAAGAAAACGAAATAGTCTAATTACTGCAAACTGCAAGTTCAAGCCAGATCTTGTGAAAGGAGGACAAAATGAGAGCTTGGGCCAATAGGCTCTAATACTTTAGTACTTAATCCATTTATGCCTAGCATCTAGAAAAAAGGCCTTGGCAAACTGCGTAGACCCAGATGAGACGCCGCATGATGCGGCGTCTCATCAGGGTCTGCGCTGTTTGCTTAAAGGAATTTCTGTATGAAATATTCTAAATATAGAAATAAATATACTAGACATCCCTAATTTTGGAAATAAATTGATCCAATTTAGAAGGATGGGAGAGTCCACTAGGAATGAATGGGTTAATATAAACCATGCTCTCATGTTCAAATGTCAAGAAAACTTAACATTCTAACTACTGCATGTCTTTCATATAGAAATTTCAGTGCCAGTTCATTAAGAAAACTTTGGCTTAGATGTTATGAAAAGAGGACAATATGGGAGGCTGGGCAAATAGGCGTAAATACTTAAGTACTTTATAAACAAGATGTTCTCATGATGCTCATGTGTCAAGCAAACAAAAAATTCTAATAACTGCATGTCTCTAAGATAGGAATTTCAGTGCCATTTTGTTCAGAAAACATGGACTATAAGACTCCAGAAAAACAAACAGTTTCAAGCTCACAAATATGCTGGAAAAATAGGCTGAAATACTTCAGTATTTATTAACAAGATGTTCTCATGATGTTCAAATGCCAAGAAAACAAAATATTCTAATTACTGCATGTACGAAAACCCTGCCAGTTCAAGCCAGATGTTGTGAAAGGAGGACAGAATGATAGCTTAATTGGGCCAATAGGCTCTAATACTTCAGTACTTCAGTACTTAACCCTTTGCATGCTGGGAAATTTGTCGTCTGCTAAAATGTCTTCAGCTGAATTTCTAAAATTAGCATTTTCTTCATTTTTTTTTCAAAGAATACTATCAGCATAGCAAACAGTTTCGGATCCTGATGAGACGCCACGTTTTGTGGCGTCTCATCTGGATCCAAACTGTTTGCAAAGGCCTTTGAAAATACGGTTCCAGCAATGAAAGAGTTTATATACAGGATGCTCTCATCCTTAAATGTCAAGAAAACTAAACATTCTAATTAAAGCGTGTATTTTCAGATAGAAATTGCAGTGCAACTTATTATATTTGTTCAGTAAAAATGGACTTAGACTCCAGGAAAAAACAGTTTCATGTCAAATGTCAAGAAAACTAAACATTCTATTACTATTCATGTCTTTCAGATAGAAATTTCAGTGCCAGATTGTTCAGAAAACATGGACTATCTTATAATCTTATATCTTTGAGTCTTTATGACGACAGTTTAAAATGTCATTTGACAAAGGCTTGATTTCATATTCATACAAATACAAAACCAGTTGGTGTTTGGGATTACAACAAGCTGGCTTAGGTGCCAAAGTTAGCGGGAGTTTATGGTATGGTAGATGAGACACAGGAAATCCTTTTTCTCAGCAGGTCCAGATGTCACACAATAACCAGGTTTAATGCATGAGCGTAAAGTGTCGTCCCAGATTAGCCTGTGCAGTTGGCACAGGCAAATCAGGGATCACACTCTCCGCTTTTATGGATTTTTTTTAATTAAAAGCAGTCTCTTCTAATTAAAAATTCAGTGTACACAGAAAGTGTTGTCCCTAGTTCGCCTGTGCAGACTGCACAGGCATATCTGGGATGACACTTTACGCACATGCATTAAGCCCTGTTTTCCCAGAGTGATGCTCATAAGAGTAGGATGAGACACAGACAATCCTATTTCTCAGCAGGTCCACATGTCACACAATCACCCCAGATGAGGCCAGATTGAATTTGCCAGAAAAACACAGACTGACGGGATCAATAGTAATTAAAGAGACACATACATGTACACATGTTGTGTCAGTAAGATTCTCGTTATTTTTTTTTTACTACATCTTTAATATTATATTTGAGTCACGCTCTGAGAAAAAGAGGTTTAAATGCATGTGCGTAAAGTGTTGTCCCAGATAAGCCTGTGCAATCCGCACAGGCTAATCAGGGACAAAACTTCTCGCCTAACATGGATTTTTGCTAAGAGGAGACTTCATTGAAACAAAAAATACCATAAAAGCCAACACTTTACGCACATGCATTAAACCCCCTTTTTAAACAATTTTCCAGTATTTGCTTATTGTATTATGTCAACATATATAAATATCATTATCCTAAAATAGTATTAAGACACATATTTTAACTTTGCATATCCCCTTTTCTCTGACAAACATATTTATCTTCATGAAGCAAATAATAAACTGAGCGTCAGAAGAAAAAAGCCTTATATTACTAACCTTTGAGGGGCGTGGTAAGTTTCAAACCCAGGGGTATAATTTGAACAATCTTTGTAGAGGACCACGATCTTATGTCACATATAAAATATCAATTCAAATTAAACCATTTTAACCCCCACACTCCCAGGCTACTAAGGGAATATTTTGACCCCACGGGCATGATCTACTAACAAGAGCACCGTCGAGCGGATGCCAACGCTCGGCTGTGTGTGCTTGGATTTTATTTTTTTTGACCTTTGACCTTCAAGGATGACCTTGACCTTTCACCACTCAAAATGTGCAGCTCCATGAGATACACATGCATGCCAAATATCAAGTTGCTATCTTCAATAATGCAAAAGTTATGGCCAATGTTTAAGTTTTCGGATGCGACGACTACGACTTTGACGATGACGACGACGCGGCAGACCAGAGGGCTATGACAATACCTCGGGTTTTCTTCGAAAACAGCCGAGCTAAAAATAGGAGATGGTCACTGTAGGATGTTACATGCCAAACATTTCATCTTGTGACCCCTGGGGCGTGGCCAGTTTTGACCACAGGGGCATGATTTGAACAAACTTTTCAGAGGACACTAGACGATGTTACATACCAAATATTAAACCTCTGGGACTTGTGGTTTCAGTTAGGAATTTTTGTTTAGTTATTTACAATATAAGTCTATAATATAGATCTGGTTACCCCTGGGGGTTGGCCAGTTTTGACCCAAGTAGCATGATTTTAAACAAGGGCTGTTTGTAAAACATGCATGCCCACCAAATGGGCTGTCAGTTGTAGTGGCAGCCATTGTGTGACCTTGACCTTTGACCTAGTGACCTTAAAATCAATAGGGGTCATCTGCCGGTCATCATCATGTATAACTAATGTCCCTATGAAGTTTCGTGATCCCAGGCCTCAGCGTTCTTGAGTTATCATCTGGAAACCATTTTACTGCTTCAGGTCACTGTGACCTTGACCTTTGACCTAGTGACCTGAAAATCAATAGGAGTCATCTGCCAGTCATGACCAATGTCCCTATGAAGTTTTGTGATCCCAGGCCTAAGAGTTCTTGAGTTATCATCTGGAAACCATTTTACTGCTTCAGGTCAATGTGACCTTGACCTTTGACCTAGTGACCTGAAAACCAATAGGGGTCATCTGCCGGTCATGACCATTGTCCCTTTGAAGTTTCGTGATCCCAGGCATAAGCGTTCTTGAGATATCATCCGGAAACCATTTTACTGCTTCAGGTCACTGTGACCTTGACCTTTGACCTAGTGACCTGAAAATCAATAGGGGTCATCTGCCGGTCATGACCAATGTCCCTATGAAGTTTCGTG
>VMBQ01008960.1:15417-35404 GCA_007657795.1 Dreissena rostriformis
CACACCTGGGGTAAAGCGTCCTGTTTTCTTCAACCTCCTCTCCATAGCCAGCTGCTTGTTGCGTTCGATACGCTCCAACTGGTCCGAAGTGAAACCCTACAAACAACATTTCTTTTTCATTAACCCTTTGCATGCTGGGAAATTTGTCGTCTGCTAAAATGTTGTCTGCTAAATTTCTAAAATTAGCATTTTCTTCGATTTTTTTTTCAAAGAATATTATCAGAATAGCAAACAGTTTGGATCCTGATGAGACGCCACGTTCTGTGGCGTCTCATCTGGATCCAAACTGTTTGCAAAGGCCTTCAAAATCCAGTTCCAGCGCTCAAAGGGTTAAATAGCAAAACAAATCACTGCAGATTAAGCCACTGTGTTTGTCCACTTACTTTTGCCCATCATGGGGTCTAGGTACATGTCCATATGCTGGCCGTGCATTGTGGGTAACATTGGTTGCTATGGCTACAGACTGGATGGGTGTTTCCTGTCATTATTGCTGCTATTGTCGCCAACAACCAGGAAAATGATAAACAGCAAGAAATCTGCAAAAAATATTTAAGAATGTGATTATATGCGTAGGCAAAAAGTATTATATTAGAGCGGACAATTAAAGTGTGCATTTCTGCGATATAAAAAATAAACTATTTTTCACTACATTCTACAGGTATAAGATTCGAAGATACATGTCTAGTGTGACAAAACATGACTAGTATGCCAATCAGGGACAACTTTTTCTGCTTTTATGATATTTTTCGTTTAAAGGTAGTTTCTTCTTAGGGATTTGAAGTTGAGGCAGAAAGAGTCATCCATGATTAGCCAGTGTGACGGAACAGGCTTATGACGGACGACACACTCCGCACATGCATTAAGCCCCGTTTTCCTAGATCGCGGCTCATTTTCCCCTCCTGAAAAATGACCAATATGACTAATGCTGTTTTACAAGAAAACCAACAATCTCTAACTGTTCATCATAAGAAATGCTGAACAACAATTATTCCACAGTCAAAGGTATAGGGTCAACGACATATAAATAAATGACAACTATATCAAAGTTTTTACCCATACAAATCAATTGCATGCGCTCTTCAGTGATAATTGTGAAACTCAATACATCAGAAGCTGTTGGTAGAGTGTGGGGTTGCCGACCTCGCCTAATTCCATGTACATGAAGGTCCATCAAACACTGTGTTTTTACAAGACAGGTCGCGGTTGTTGTTTTTTTGCATAAAATTTGGGGCCAAAATTCAGCCCTATTTCCAATGTCAAAAGAACATATTTTTCCCAAATTACTGCCTGAAATGCCCAATTTAAGGTTTCAAGGAAGTCTTTTCAAACTGGATTATTGTTAAGAAGAGGCTTTCTTCTAACAAACATGAGATGTGTTTGTCAGAAACACAATGCCACCTACTGCGCCGCTTTGAAATAAAATTTATATTTATCATTTGGCAGGAATAGAAATTATCTCCCTTTAAAGCTTGTTATTTCCCTTGGATTTTGTTTTTTGACCTTTGACCTTGAAGGATGACCTTGACCTTTCACCACTCAAAATGTGAAGCTCCATGAGATACACATGCATGCCAAATATCAAGTTGCTATGATCAATATTGCAAAAGTTATGACCAAACTTTAACCTAGGTTAAAGTTTTGGGACAGACACACAGAAAGACAGACACACACAATGACAGACAGACAGGCTCAAAACAATATACCCCCTCTTCTATGAAGAAGGGGGCATGCATAAAAATATCATAAAAGCAGAAAGTGTCGTCCCTGATTAGCCTGTGTGAACTGCACAGACTAATCTGGGACAACACTTTACGCACATGCATTAAACCCCCTTTTCACAGAGCGAGGCTAAAATATATTGATACAAAAATAATACCTCTGTTAGCAATGTTCCCATGATTATCATGTACAGGTAATGGGGAAGAACTGCCTTTACCTGCCAACATACCTATCTCACCTGGTGAGTGATGGTGGCAGACTTTATCAGTGACCATTGATTGACCGTCACTGATTGACCGGTCACTGACCTCTAGATCTTGGCAGACTGACTCGGGCGGGACGCCTACTTGTTTATTGCGCAGGTATTTTGATACATAAAAATATATTCGAAGTACCTGTACAAGTATGTATTAGGTAAATATTTTAAGTTCCTTTAGCAAATGTTTTGTTGTGTTACTTAAGTGTATTTGTAGATATTTGAGGTTCTTTCTGGGAAAAGGGGATTGAATACATGTGTGTAAACTGTATATGCTAAGTACCCATACATGTGTATGATTGATAAATATTTGCAGTTCCTTGGGAAAATATGTTGTAGATTACTAAAGTGAATTAAAAAGACACAACAAACCAGCCCTTGATTTTTAAATATTTGTAGATATTTTTGAGCCTCATTCTGGGAAAACTGGGCTTAATGCATGTTCGTCAAGTGTTGTCCCAGATTAGCCTGTGCTGTCCGCAGGGACGCCACTTTGAGCTTTAATGGATTTTTTTTTTGGGGAATTCACTTCTTAACGAAAATATAGTCTACGCAGCAAGTGTCCTCCCTGATAAGCCTATGTGGACTGCATAGACTAATATAGGACAACACTTAACGCATTTGCATTAAGCCAGAATGCGGCTTAAACAAGACCCTTCTCAAAATAAAATGCGCTTTTTTACAAAATGCAATTTAAAAAGTTCATTTTATCTGCAATTTCTCCAAAAACGTGTATTTTTCTGCGTTTTTTGTTTTAAGAGTACACTTAAGTGCATTCTCTAATTTTAGAAATCAGAGCAGCTTTTTCATGATGATTTGAATTTGGAAATGCATTTTTTCCTGTACTTTTTCATGATTGAGTGCACTTTTTCAATGAAAGTGCATTTTTCAGTGCATCTTTTCAATGCAAGTATTTTAATAAATGTATCTTCTCTATGTCTGAATATATTCTATACTTGAGAAACAAATGTACTTATTATTTAAGAGAATTTTCAAGTGTGTCAAACTAAAAGGTCATTTCTTTGAAATCCAACGCCTGATTTGTCCCAAATTAGATAAATAACGTTAAGTCGGCGAGTAAAACTATTATTAAACTATCTTGAAAATACCACGTTAGCAAATGCATCTGAAGTTAAAAGCTTTATGATCTGTCTTGATAAGCATCTTGTATTTTTGCACTGGTACAGACAGTAGGTATTATTCTCATTTGATGTCTCAATTATTATTCGCTGACGACGCCGCTTTATTTTCTGAAATACTGCAGGGTCTTCAAGAATCATTAAACAATTTAGAAACCTACTGCGCTAAGTCAAATTTAACAGTAAACATTGAAATAACCAGGGTCATGGTATTCCTGAAAGTGTGAACAATTAGTAAAATATTAAAATTGACATATAAAAATTCAATAACTACACATTATGAACAATTTTAATTATCTTGAAATTGTGCATGTAACAAATATCCCTTATTCTCATAGTATTGGTCCTCCTCATTGTATCGTGACTTTAACCAGTCCAATCGGAAAAACCCTAAAGAAGTGTAGGTCGGTTAATGTTTTTCAGTGTTTCGAACTTTTAATTTATTTACTGTATATTAATAAATATTACCCAGGCGAAACGATGACCATGGTAGACCATGGTTACCATGGTTTTTGATGGTTGACCATGGTATTTGATTGATCAGGAACATGGTTGACCATGGTTGACCATGGTTGACCATGGTCACAAAAACCATGGACCATGGTCAGCAATGGTGACCATGGTTAACCATGGTCAGCAATGGTGACAAAAGACAGACCATGGTTGGACATGGTCCCAAAAAACATGGACCATGATCGGCAAAGTTACTTTTATTTTCATTTTAGTGTTCCCATGGTGTTTAATGTTCATTTACATAAAATATGCAATAATGTTAATTGTTCTTGGAAGAATTAAAAGAACAGTTTAAGAAAGTTGTAAGGACATCTTATTTCAAGAACAGTTTAAGATGATATCAAGAACACAAACATGTACCTTGCATTACTGTTTTTACAAAGGAAGAATATTGTGTGCACAGGAAGTTGAAACAGGTAAGCTGAATGAAGCCACATGGTTTATGCTATATTTGAAAATGTAAGTCTTTTATAAATTACCGGCTAAACTGATCAGCCATAGGTTCCATTTCAACTTCTTTTGCACTGTGTTCACTTATGTTTTCCAATTTTTGCTACATTGTATCACTCTTTCCTCTGCTTTATGAATGTTTTTGTCATTAACATAATCAGAAGCATAACCAATCATTTCATACTCATTAACTGTTCGCCAACATGCCGATGAAGTGTCAGCAATTCTAATGATTTTATTACAATGTTGAATTTTATCTTTAAGTTCTTTCAGTAATTCAATGGCCCTGGACATATATCCCTTAACTTAAGAGCCTTTCCTCACAAGTGTTCAATTCCAAAAAGTTTATTAATTAATGTCAAACTGCCATTTATTTCTAGTTTTGGTAAAAAAAAACAAAAAACAGAACTATCAAGCCTGACCTTTTTCCTGGAATTCTCCAGGAAATTCCTGCAGAAATTCCTGCAGTTATGATCAGTCTTTTTCCGTCAAAACCATGACCACTTAAGATCGTGGTGCCGTTTTACAAAAGGAAGGCCATATGACTATGGTCTACCATGGTAGACCATGGTCATATGACCATGGCAGACCATGGCCAACCACGTTTTGTTAAATGGCACTATGGTCTTTGACCATGGTCATCATGACCATGGTATTTGGCCATGGTCAACCATGGTATTTGGCCATGGTCGACCATGGTATTTGGCCATTTTCATATGACCTTCATTTCGCCAGGGTAAGACGATCATTTTAATATGATTTCAGGTTTTTATTGGAAAGTAGGTCATTTTAAATCCTGGGTGATGATGTGATTTTTTTAATTATTTAAGACATAATTGTGTAGTTTGTTAATGGTTTATTAGTAGGTTTATAAAATAGTTTTTAATCCGTTTATTTGTGAAAAAAATGTAACAATATTTACAGAACAATATGAGCAAGAGTTCGTTTTTCCATTAGGAAACTATTTATAGAACAAGCACATGTGCATAGTAAAAAACCTTAGCAACCAATCAGAAGGGCAGATATGATGAGAAACTGTGTACATGATACAAATTACTACAGGGAGCTAAGTCTAGCCAGTATTTTGTCAAAACATTGCCGATTTTAATGCAGTTTTTATTGTTATGCCCTAGAACACGTGTTTAACTATAGATTGACATATAAAACAGGTGTGTTTTTAAATATTTTCACAAGTTAAATATTAAGATGTATTCATTAAGAGGGCCAATACCATGGGTACACATGCTACTCTTTATGGCAAAGCATTTGAGGCGATTCATTTTTGCTCACTCTAACAAAAGACGTGTACACAACTATACATGTCATGTTTAATTTATTTAACACATACACTTCAACACCGTTATTTCGAAGTCGTCGGGACCGTTAAAAAAACTTCGGATTAACGATAATTCAAAATAAACATTTGCCAGGAGACTTCTTTGATTCTGTGAAAAAAAAACGTGTGGAATTCGCATGGTTCTGTTACATGCTACTATTAATAATTGTTTAACTTAAAAACGTAAACTAGTCAGATAGCAATAAATTTGTACTTGTAACAAACGGAGGAATAAAACGATTCTTTTTCTTCTTTTGTTTTCCCTAATTACAGAACATATAAAATATAATGATTAGCACAAATTTTCAGAACATGTAAATTATCATACATGTTAAAACATATGAATAAATTTTTTAAATAAGACGCGATGTCTCTCTGAACGCCGGCGTTGGCAAAACTGGACGCGTGTAACATATTACTCCAATTTGTCAAGGACATTGAAGAACTCACTTCCGCCCGCTTTTTTTGTTAAAAATGTAGAGTTTATATATGATGCATTTCATTTGACCACATTTACTCAGACCTAACGTGACAAGTGTGTTTGTTACTAAAGAATGCAAAATATATTATACAATTAACACGCTACACGCAGACGACAAAAGTGTAAGTATCCACTTTTGACGCGCCACGCGCAGACGACAAAGGTGTGAAATTACGCGCAGTGGTTTGCAGTTTTGACTTCGGATTAAAGACTGATAATTAGGTGCGAATTATAGTGTTTTGCAGTTTTGACTTCGGATTAAAGATAATTAGGTGCGAATTATAGTGTTGGGACCGACAGAATCACCTCGAATTAAAGATTTCTTCGGTTTAGCGAAGTTCGGATTAACAATGAAATTTTACCTTAAACAAAGAAGAACCAAAATCGGGACCCCAAAAATACTTCGAAATAACGGTGACTTCGGATAATCGGTGTTCGAAATAACGGTGTTGAAGTGTAATTTTGTATCATCCATTTTAAACTATAACTGTGGGGTTTGGAAATTGAGCCTGTTCATCGTACATTTCGTAAAAGACTATTAAATGTAAAATATCAAACAACTCACAATCGCATTTCGCTTATGTGAGGAGACAGAGTGTTTCTCAGCACTCCTGCTTACATTTATTAACTTTAATTCTTGACCTCACAAATGTTGGGAAGAATTTCGATTTTAAAATGAAATTTTGCAGCTTTGAAGTTTTTTTCTGAAAACATTCAATTTTGGCTTGGTCCTTAGCCGTGAGGGGAACCTGAGTACCCAAGTACCTGAAGGACACCCAACCTGTCCAGTGGCAACCCCCAACTAAACTCACATGCGCCAGAAGTGGGAATTGAACCTGACAAACACTAAGATGAGAAATGGGGACACCAGTCATAAGTATTAGCCTGACAGACCTCTTTGATGAATGATTGAGAATTCTTCTGGTTTTATAACCAGGCCAACTCAGTATTTAGAGCATCGTCCTTACAACAAATACGTCATCCACAGTTTCAACATGTATTTGCAAGACATTTTGTTCAAAAGCATTTGTTTCAAACAAATATGGTGGATCAGAAAATTCACTTTACCAGGTGTTTTCCGTAGATGTGTATGATAGAAATGCAATACTGCTGGAGCTTCTTAAGTTTTTGACATAAAATCCTTTATTCAGTTAGAATTCAAAAGATTAATTTCTGAATACAAGCACATTTTGAGCTGAACCATGTACTCTGTTGAATAAAACAAACTTATCATCCAGCATTAGTAATTCTATTTGCGCCTTTCTCTGGGAAAACTGGGCTTAATGCATGTGCTACAGAGATTAGCCTTCTGTCTACACTGTTTTTGTTTCTAAGAGACCTCTTTTAAATAAAAAATTCCATAAAAGCGGAAAGTGTAGTCCCTGAAAAGCCTGGGATGGAACTTGTCATACATGCATTAAGCCCCATGTTTCCAGAATGCTACTCATTTGTTTTTCCTAAGGAAGGATTCAATAAAATTCTATATTCATTTGCATAATTGGAAAGGAACAGCTTCTGTGGGCATGACAACAACTGGACATGAGAAAGTCAGCTTCACCTTGAGAATTCTCTGGCGCGGGCACAAAGCTTTCCCTGTAACTTGTCATCTTACTTGCAAACCTTATTCTGACTTTTCTAAGTAGGTCTCAGTCAATAAATGTTCTAGATTCTGAACACATATATAACATTTTATTTCAATATCTGTAGTTAATATGGAGATATGGACGAGTGTTACACAACGATTAACCAGAATATTGAAGAAGTACAAAAAGGGGCATTATGTTTCTAAATAGAATGTCAAGAGTTATGGAATTTGGTCAATGATCGACTTGTCAAACATTTATGAAGTGTCAATTGAATACCTGTAGTAGAAACAGTGATATGGAGATGTTGTTGCAAATTGAATTAACCAAATTTCTAAATACAAAAGGGGGCGTGTAAAGGGACGCTTTATAATTTTCAGGTTTTAAAATCATCAAAAGATGGATATAATGGATATTTAAGAGCATGGTAAATGTTCAGAATTACTGTTCCCTTGCAAATATCATAATAACAACAAAAATGTGCAGATCTGAAACTATTTTTTTCAATTTTGTCAATATACCAAAACATGAACAAGTCCCTTTAATTCTGCTGAATAGCATGTCAGAGTTGTGGAACTTGAGTGATGAAACCATGAAATGGAGGTTGCAGGTTAACCTTAACCCAATCTTAAAGAACAAACAAGAGATGTGTTTGTCAGAAACACAATGCCCCCTGTCTGTGCCGCTTTGATTTTAGTTTTTTTACCTTTGACCTTGAAGGATGCTCTTGACCTTGACCTTTCACCACTCAAAATGTGCAGCTCCATGAGATACACATGCATGCCAAATATCAAGTTGCTATGATCAATATTGCAAAAGTTATGACCATTTTTCAAAACCTAAACGCAAGTGTGACGGAATTTCAGAAGGACAGACAGACAGACGGACGGACAGACGGACAGTGCGATCACTATATGCCACCCTAATGGGGGCATAAAAAGGGGTATAATTCTGCTAATTGCAGGGAAGACTTATGGAACTTGGTAAATCAAATACCAGTAGTAGAAACAGTGATATGTAAAAGTTTCACATTTACCTTAACAAGGGCATTACGCAGAAGCTGACATTCGGGTGAGTAGTACAGACAGAATAGTTTATTAACGTCTCACTTTTTTTCATAAAAACACAGTAAAGCAATACTAAATCATTATATATGTATGTAAAAAAACACACTTAAAGAGTTATGATAGTACAGCTCTGAATATACTCGGTCAATAGTCAAGCTCAAAACTGAATAATCTCTACATCATGTGCCCAGACCATTTCTTTCCTGAACATAACATGCCACTCTTGATGGACACCATTATATGAGCCTCGCTCTGGAAAAAGGGTGTTTATAATGCATGAGCGTACAGTACAGCCCATGCGGAACCAACAAAGCGGCAAGAATCGTAAGTACACGACGGCCGCACACGGAGTATCGCCGACGCACTCGGCATCGATCCGCGCAATGACACCGAGTCTGTATTAACCTCGCGTACTTTCGCGGAATAAATCCGCCGCATACGTACGCGGCGGATCGAGTGAAAAGATGAGTTTTCGACCCCATCAAATTCCTAGTTAGATTCTGTGATGCAACTATATTGTTAAACATTTTAATAATATTGAACAAATAAAATGAAAAATACTATTACCTTGCAATTTAATAGCTAGTAATAATCCAACAAAACACTGTGCCTTTATTTACTATAAATGTGTTTCAAGAATTTCCTAAACACATGCGTTAGGAACTGTACAAGAAGTCGGCACTTAACTTGTGTAAAACACTTGTTCAATTAACTGTTAAACTCCACCTCCATTCTCTAAAACAAAATCGCAAGGCGGAGCTAAGCATGTGCTATTACAAAATTGGACGATTGTCATTGAGTAACAAACACACGATTGGTTTAGCGGGTAAATTTCTTGACAAAGGAAGCCAATTTTGTCGGCAAAAACGGTGTAACTTTATGCCTTCAGACAGGAAGCGGCTTTCCTTCGATGACGTCAAACTGTCTATTAACACAGACTGCGAATGTGTGCGATACTTTTAATAATGTCATTGATCCTTTGTTTACATGTTCAGTATAAATAACACCTGCTAACATGAAAACTTTGGATTAAATTATCAAAATAAAAACAAGAGTAATGTTGCAAACTGTGATTATATTAATTGGTAAGTATCAGTTAAAAGACGATGTTTTGCTTGTAGTAAAACAACGAGTTTTCTATACACAAACATTACCGCTGGATCGGTCGATCTTGGTCAAATTTCATTATTTTTGTTCATGGACGACCTCATAAGTCGATTAACTATTTTATCTTTTTTGAATCCGCACATATTAAATTAATGATTTTAAATATTATTATAATTGTTCTTTTACACTTTATTGACTAACTTATCATTTTCAAAAGATTTCTATTTTATGATGCGCATCGACTCGGCATCATATCGCGGATCGCGGCTTGCCTCGGCATGTGGCGGACAGATGCGAAGCATCGCGGCGAAATGCCACGTTCCCCCGCGAACTGACGCGGCTTCAACGGCCGACTCGTCATCGACTCGTTGCGCCTTGACGCCGCGGATCGCGAAATATGTTTGTTCCGCGTGGGCTGTACTGTACAGTGTTGTCTCATATTAGCCCGTGCAGTCCGAATGAGGCTAATCAGGGACGACACTTTCCCCATTAATAAAAAAAAATATTAAATGAAAGTCTCTTCTTAGCAAAATTCCAGTTTAGGCGGAAAGTGTCATCCCTGATTAGCCTGTGCAGACTGCACAAGTTAATCTGGGCAGACACTTTATGCACATGCATTAACCCTTTGAGCCCTGGAACCGGATTTTGAAGGCCTTTGCAAACAGTTTGGATCCAGATGAGACGCCACAGAACGTGGCGTCTCATCAGGATCCAAACTGTTTGCTATTCTGATGGTATTCTTTAAAAAAAATCGAAGAAAATGCTAATTTTAGAAATTCAGCAGACAACATTTTAGCAGACGACAAATTTCCCAGCATGCAAAGGGTTAAACCTCTTTTTCACAGAGCGAGGCTCATATGCTACAACAATGAAACTGATTAAGTGAAACAGTGCATCACTGCTAGGCAGACCATGTTAGCCATAATTAAGTAGAGGGCTGATATGGCTACTGCAGGCACTTGACATCAGGGTCAACAGACACCTCAACATGGTGACCCCTGTGTGCTGGTAGACATGCATGACTTCTGGAAATCCCTTGTTAACCAGTACAACTCAGAAGCAAACTGAAAATGGCTATATGCAACCAGCATAAAACCAGAACAGCCTGCGAGTAGCTCGCAGTCTGTTCAGGTTTTATGCTGTTTGCTGCTCATCAGTACCTTAGGGTTGGAAATGAAGCCTTTAAAACTTCAATCTAATGAAAGGTTTGTAATTTAATTTGATTTTCTTAGGGACAAAACACGCGTCAACATGCGGATCTGAGTGGAAATGGGTGAACCAGTACCAGTTGGCTGCAGATGGCAACACTCACATAACCTGGAACCTGAATGGCTACAGTGCTGGATTAGCATCTTGGAGGCCCGTAGGCAGTGGAATGTTTGGGACCCACTCCCCAGGCCCCTAGTCCGCCAAGTGCCTAATAGAACGCCAGTGCTCATTCGCTTTCACCCTTTTAAATTAGCCTACCAGTGCCATGGCTGGCAAGACACACATTGTGACAATATCCTTTTATAGGTATAAAGTGTCATTATAATACCGGTATGCCAATACAAAAGTATAATTATTAGATTAAGAATTGAAGAAAACAATCACTGTAGCAATTTGTTTTTTTTTGTCACCGTCTCATGGGGCCTCTTAAAGTTGCAGGGGGGGGGGGCCCATAGGCAGATGCCAACTCTGCCTAATGGGTAATCTGAGACTGAATGTCTGTGATGCAGTTAGCAATTAAACCCTTCAACTTGAATGGTTGCATGATGGGGAAGATTGTTGCTCTTTAAATGTTGCAATGCTAAAATCAATGGTTAACAAGATAAAATTGAAAATAATATACATTTCAAACCATAATTGAAATGGATAGGACTGGAAAAGGTATTGCCCAGTTAGTGGTGCTCAATTGACCAGTCGCCAGCTGTCAATTAAACTCATGGACAATCAGATTTATTTTATTGCGGCCACATGGTCCGACAAACAAAGAGTGTCGGAGTAATTGGATAAGCGTTTTATGTAAACAAAACTAGTGGGTGGAGCGATCGCTTATTTGGCGACTGGTCAATTGGTCGTTATCTGCTCAGGTACTACTTAAAAAGTACCCAGGTACTCTTACATATACTTCACTGTACCCCTGGTACAGAAAATACACTCAAAGGCACACTACCATACTCTGCGGTACTTTTTAGTATATTTATCATACCCCAGGTCCTTCGTAGTATACTTTAGAGTAGTACTTTTGACCAATGGAGTGTTAGTGTCAGTAAGTCACAGTAAGTCACAGGTAGCTGATTGTCCATAACACATGTTATTTACTAACGCCCCCCTCTGACTATGCTGAATGTTTACTACTGAGTGGTCACCTTGTAAACATACCACTGACCAATGAGTGGTCATCTTGAAAACAAACCACTGACCTGAAGAGGCCATTCACATCTCTCTACCCAAACACTCAACAATTGAACCAAAGCTTAATTAAGCCTTTATAAGCAGTTTACCTAAAAAGTATGATCAATACATTTTCTGAATAACACATACTTAAACAGCAGAATAACATCTTCCTTTAATGTTCAATGGGTTTTCTTAATCAACTTTAAGTTTGTTTTTTTTTTCACTTTTTTGAGTACCTTACGGTGATTGCTGTATTTTGCAGCAATTTTTAAAACCTTCAATCTGAGAAAATGTTCACTTTCCTAAGAAAAAAGCATTTTTTTGTGTCTATGTTGCTTTACTTTTTAATTTAGCCATGAAATGTTTTACTGTTTGTTTCAAATGCTTCAACCACCTGGTTTGAGTTCAATTGAGTGCATTATGTTCTTGATTTTGTACACAGTTTTTCGTTACATAATAAACAATTTCATGCTTTCCGGTGGTTTATAAAGAAATATCAGTGAATTAAAACTGATAATTCACTGTTTCAAACAGTGAAAATTAACAGTGAAAATAATCAGTAATTTTCACTGTTAATTATACTGTGAAATGACGTTGTTTTCCTGATGTGTAACGACGTCATTATTTTAGCAAAAATACAAAAATAATTATTTGAAAGCATAAAATGAAAAGATGGATTTGGTGGAATATCGATTTTAATTCACTCATGATCATAGATAAAAAAAATAATCTATGATTACACATGAATTAAAATCGATATTCCACCAAATAATTTTTTAATCTATTAAATAATGCATTTTTCTCCTCAAAATTACTATACAATCGATTGTTTTACGATCAAATTCCCTACATTGTATACAGTATTTGAGGAAAATACAAAATCCCTTTTTTTTTTTATGTGATGTTTGTATTTTTTTTAATATGGGCCTTTTACAAATTGAAGTTTTTGACATTTTAATTTAAAACAAGAAACCGTCAAAGACGGGTGATGCTCCCCAAAGGTTTTTTTTTGTCACAATATTGCACTATATATTCAGATAAAAGGAAACGTCTTGAGGGGCATAACTTTGGACAAAAAAATACATTGGATGGTTTAGCAACTTAAAAAATTCAAAGGGCCATAACTCTCTAAATAAATCATCTAACCAGAACCTACTAATAACATGCGCATCTCCTCAAGGTAGTTAAGCTTCCCATAAAGCTTCATTGAATTCCAGTCAGTAGTTGGGGAGAAANTGACCCCTATAGTTTTTGAGGTCAGTAGGTCAAAGGTCAAGGTCACTCAGTGCAATTTAGGGTCAAATCTCCTAGGGGGCATAAATGTTCTACAAACATCTCTTGTTTCTACAGATTTTGTTAACTATGATATGATTTTACTATTACAGGTACAGCTTACGGGTTAAACCAAAAGATAGAGAACCAGGTGGGCAGAAATCGTCGAACAAAACAGCCCAAAACTACTATAAAGAATATCGGATCAAACTTAAACAAGATGAAACCAAGTACAATGATTACAAAAAAGCTGATGCATTAAAGAAGCGAGATTTTCGAAAGAATTTAGTGGGTGAGAAGTTAGATACATACAATGAAAAAGCCAAATTGCGCATGAGAGCATACAGAAAAAGAAAAAGGGAAGAAGGTGGTATGGAGAAACCTGCAACACGACATTTAAAGACAAAATTGAGAGAATATTGGCGGCAGAAAAAAAGGGAACAGAGATTGAAAATGACAGAAGAAGCTAAGAAAAAGGAGAGAGAAAAGAGAAGAGAACGGTATAAGACTGTTAAACGTGGGTTTGAACTACAAAAAGAAGAAACGCGACAAAACGCCCAGTCCAACTACATTCCAAAGAGTGCTGAAAAATTTGCGGAAAGAATTGAGAAAGCTGTTAAATCCGCATCACCAAGAAAAAAGAGCGCCTTATTAAAGACTGGCCTCTTTGCTTCAGCTAAGAAGAATGAGACAAATGCAAAAATTGTTGCACAGGTCAAAAGAAGATTGAAATTTCTTAAGAGACAGAGAACAAAACAGGGAAGAAGTCATTACCAGTTATTTACTAGAAGTCTTGTTGGAAAGTATGTAGTGGAACACGAGTTGCGTAAAGCATTAGACATTAAATGGGAACATTGGATGCGCATGTCAGAAATTGAAAAGAATGGGCAGGAAAATGAGAAAAGGTCAGATGCATTCAGTGATGAAGCTGTGAAGAATATTGAGCGGTTTTATGAATATGAGTCTGTCCATCTACCCTTAAAGAAAACTGTCAGCGGCAAGACATTAAAACAGAAGAGAGTATTAACAGACACGTTGACACAGGTGCATAAACGATTCTTACAGGACCATCCTAAATTGAAGGTTTCCCTCAGTCACTTCCGCAAGTTGCGTCCTAAAGAAGTCCTAACTGTAAACAAGACCAAGTTTGCTTCCTGTTTATGTGAGTACTGCCTTAATATTGAATTCAAAATAGATGTTCTCAGACGGGCAATAAAATCACATGACATTGACCACCTCTGTACTATCGAAAGCAAATATGATGCTGTAGATATTTCTCTTTGTGAAAAACTGAGACAAGATGAAGAGTTCCATGATCGTAAATGCTTGGAAAGGGAATGTGACGCTTGTGGGAAACAGAAGCTGAAAACCTATCTCAAACCACTCATTGATGCCCAGAGCGATGCAGAAACACCATATGTATGGAAACGATGGAAACTGGGAACAGTGGGGTCTGCAGCTGGCAGCTGCAAACGACAAGTATTAGCAGAGCAAAGTGGGACTTTGAGGGAATTAATTGATGAATTTGTGGAAGGTGTAGATTTTCTTTCAAACCACCTGTTCATTGCCAGATGGCAGTATAAACAGTTTAATGAAATCTCCAAGTCAGTCCCAGAAAATGTTGTTGTAACCATAGCAGACTTTGCTGAAAACTACCGCTGCATGAACCAAGATGAAATACAATCGGCATACTATAACTACAATCAGGCAACAGTCTTCCCAATGATAGCATACTACAGATGCCAAGACTGTAAAGATTCTGTAGTGCAAGAGTCAGCAGTTTTTATATCACCAGACCTAACCCATGATGCTTTGGCAGCAGAACAGTTCTCAAAAACAATGGCAGAAAACATTCAAGGGCATGTACATGTCTCTAAAGAAGTTCAGTTTTCGGATGGTTCAGCTTCACAGTTCAAGTCCAAAATACCATTCCTTCATGTTTCTGAGACGAACACGCACGTTATGGAAAGAGCATACTTCGGTTCAAGGCACGGGAAGTCTCCATGCGATGCGCTGGGTGGATTAATCAAGAAGAAAGCAGAACTGTATGTGAAAAGCAGAAAAGGAACTATACAGAATGCTCATCAGTTATTCAATTACTGCAAGGAAAACCTGACAATGAATGATGGATCAAAATGTGAACACAAAAAAAGGGTGTTTTTCTACCATGAGAGTATTAAAAGAGAACAGCTTCTTAAGGAGGTTCAGACAATTAAAGGAACTCGGAAGGTACACTCTGTTAGAGGAGTAGAGTCTGGAATAGTAAAAACCAGACATTTGAGTTGTTTTTGTCATACATGTCTTAGTGATGAGGAAGGTAACTGCCCAAATCAAAAGTATGTTGGCGAATGGCAAACCCATTACTTATTCAAAGGAGATAAGAGGAAGCTGCCGACAAGCAAAAAGGAAGTCAAGGGTAAGAAAAAGCAGAATGAAAAAGGAAAAAAAGCAGAGTCGCAGACAGACCAGAAAAAAGTAAAACAGTCTCTTGGTAAAAATCCGCTGAATATGTCAAACTGCACAACAATTAAAGATCTTCAATATGTTGCTGCAATGAAACGACTCGATCCTCTGCCTCAGAATGTGATGACTAGGACGTTTTGCAACACAGCCAAAACTGTTGACAAAAACAGCATGACATTGCTTCCTGGTGATATTCCAAAAGGCTTACACCCAGCTATAATTCATGCGGATGGGAACTGCCTTCCTCGTTCAGCCAGCTTATTAGCATATGGGACAGAGGACCATTTTGAGGAAATGAGAGAAAGAATAGTGTTTGAAATGGTGCAGAATGAAGAGTTATACTTAGATAATAAGTACATGCAGAATGGAATGAATCCAAATGGAAATCTTGATGTTGCAAAAACCTTTGCTTCATATTCTATGCTTTACAAGGGGACCCGGCTGAATAAAAAACACATCAGAGAAGTGTATGAGCAAGAGGCCTTATCAATTTGCAAAAGTGGAACCTATATGGGCATGTGGCAGTTAGCAAGCCTTGCCAACATTCTTTCATGTCCTGTGGTATCTGTTTATCCCGAATATGGAAGTCACACTGTTCGCAATGATATGCATCGTGTATTCTACCCTTTCGATCATGAACATAGTGATAATGAATGTGTGTACATCATGTGGACAAACATCAATGGTTCAGACGCACCAGAAAACATGTTCACGGTCAATCACTTTGTAGTACTGATGCAATTAACAAGTAGCACAACAGACGCAATTGACATTGATTGCTCTATTGACATTGATACTTCTTTTGGTGATATTCATCATTCACCGATGGATTTAGAAAATGACTCCTATGACCCCATTTTGGATGTCCTAAATTATCTTGATGTAGACTTGGAAGTCCCTGTAGACACCACAGGGCAGGTAAAAGGTAACCCGAGTGACCAGACCAAGCAGCCTGCAAGAGTCCAGACCGAGCAGTCAGCCAGTAATCAGAAAGCCAGTATCCATACTGAGCAGTCAATCAGTGACCAGACGGAGCAGTCAGCATGTCACCTGACGGAGATGTCAGCAAGTATCCAAACAGCCAATGACCAGACCAAGCAGTCAATCATTGACCAGACCGAGAAGTCGGTCAGTAACCATACAGCCAGTGACCATATCGAGCAGTCAGCCAGTGACCAGACCGAGCAGTCAGCCAATGACAAGGCCAAGCAGTCAGCCAGTGACCAGACCGAGCAGTCAGTCAGTGACCAGACCGAGCAGTCAGCAAGTGAGCAGACCGAGCAGTCAGCCAGTGACCAGACCGAGCAGTTAGCCAGTGACAAGACCGAGCAGTCAGTCAGTGACCAGACCGAGCAGTTAGCCAGTGACCAGACCCAGCACTTAGCCAGTGACCAGACCCAGCAAATAGCCAATGACAATGCCAAGCAGTCAGCCAATGACAAGACNACGTCCCGTATTTTATACGGGCGTATAAAAATTGGATATTGCTATAAGGAACACTGAATGTTTATGGGTTAACTTTATTTTACGAAATATTTTGCGAAATATGTGTAGATTTTGAGTATTACTTAAATGGGGCTTTAGAGTTTTGGGTGGATCAAAATGAGCTTTGGATAAAAAAGGCTGTTGCCTAAACCACTCAGCCATCCAACTTGTTTAAACATACTTCCCAGCATTTTATACTCGAAGTAAGAAATCCACATGTTTCTGCATGCATTTGCAATGCTTTATAATTTCAAATAATGATTATACATAAACAAAACTGTATTTTTGGCATGAGTCTGCATCATAGTGGCATTGTCCATTGTGATTTATGGATTTTTTTCATTTTTTAAAATCTATGACAAAAATTGCAAATTTTTAGTTTCGTCAATCTTTGAACAAGCCCCTATAATAATAATATTCAACAATTCAATTAAGATTTGAGAATAAACCTTCCATGAAGATTTGTTTGTTCTATCAAGTTGTCAGTTTCTGTAAGCAGTCCTGCTACCTATACTGATTGCATAGTTACGAGCAACCATTACTAGAGCTTCCAACAAATGGGCCTTGTTCTGAGAAAAATGGGCTTAATACATTTGCATTAAGTGTTATCCCAGATTAGCCTGTGCAGTCTGTGCACCGGCTTATCAGGTGAGAAAACTTCCGCCTTCACTGGATTTTTGTTTTAAAAGAGAACTCCTTGAAACAAAAAAATCAATATAAGCAGAAAGTGTTGTCCCTGATAAGCCTGTGCAGACTGCACAAGCTTATTTGGGACGACACTGTACGCACATACTTTAAGCCTGTTTTTTCCAGAACTAACCTGATTGCCACTGATTTCATCTTTACGTCCAATACCAGTCGTCACGAACACACTAATGAGCGTGCATGTGCAGTCTGCACAGGCTAATCAGAGATGACATTTTCCGCTTTTTATATGGTTTTTGTTTAAAGAAAGTCTCTTTTTAGCAAAAATTCAGTTCAGACAAAAAGTGCTGTCCCTGATTGGATTGCACAGGCTTATCATCGCTCAGTTTTTCTAGAACAAGGCTAAATAAGCTAACCTGATTGCCACTGATTTCACCTTTACGTCCAATACCAGTCGTCACCAACACACTAATACGTGCATGAACACGGTGGTGTCACAGAGAAAATAGCATCAAAACAATTAAAAATGTCTTAGACTGTACATTATTAATAGGGAGCACAGTGACATTTTCCTCAACCCAATATATTTAATTTGCCTGGAGGAAAACTCGGGAAAATCAATAACCAGCTAAAGAAAGCTGCGACTTTCTCCATTAGATATAATTTTAATTCGCAGCTTCTTTATAATATGTTAAGAGATTTTTATTTACGGTTCGAAAGACTTAAATTACGTAAGTTGAGAATGTGCATGATCATTAAAAAGATTGAAAAGCCACAGAAATTTAAAAGAAAAGTTATTGGAAATGTCTCTGAATTGCCTCTTTTTGGAATCCGATTTTGCTTTGAATTCATTGTCCAAGCAGTTAATGGTAAAAGATGGTGAAGACTGTGAATAGGATGTAACAGAGAAAATAGCATCAAAACAATTAAACATATGGGCCACACTCTGTGAAAAGGGGGTTTAATGCATGTGCGTGAAGTATCATCCCAGATTAGCCAGTGCAGTCTGCACAGGCTAATCAGGGACAAAACTTTCCCCTATTTTGATATTTTTTGTTTAAAGAAAGTCTCTTCTTAGGAAAAATCCAGTTCAGATGGAAAGTGTTGTCCCTGATTATACAGNCCCAGATTAGCCTGTGCAGTCCGCACAGGTTATTCAGAGACGACACTTTCCGCTTTAACTGGATTTTCGTCAAGAAGAGTCTTCCTTTAAACGAAAAATACAATAAAAGTGGATAGTGTCGTCCCTCATAAGCCTGTGGGGGCTGCACAGGCTAATCTGGGAGGAAACTTTACGCACATGCATTTAGCCCCCTTTTCACAGAGCGAGGCTCATATAAATCAACTAAACACACATCGTTTTACTTGTTATCCTAATTATACTGCTTTTGTTATTACTTACGTGACTATTAAGACCCGCTAGCTCATCTTGTAGAGCGATGGACTAAACATCTGAGGATCACGGGTACGATCCCCGACCCGGACACATAACTTGCGTAGGGGTTGGTAACGAACTCTTTTCTACGACCATTCTCACCCAACATCAAAGTGTTTTGAATGTTTTCTATAAGTGTTTTTATTTGTTAAAATTGTATCATAAGTTGAAACAACTAAATTAAAACATAATTATTATCCCTTATTTTTTTTCGATGAATAGTAAATGCATATTGATATCATAAAGAATGACAGAGCGAGACGCCAGAAAAATAAAAAGGCACCATTTGCTTAAGCTCTGGTCCACATTTTTGTCTCGGGTTGACACGACGCAGTGTTAATCACAGAGAAAACAATATGCCGCATGCGACAGTAGCATGCCACCATTTTATGGAGCTAAACCGACGCTTTATAAAACGAAAAATAATTTAGTTGAGCCTTGCTCTGTGAAAAGGGGGTTTAATGCATGTGCGTACAGTTGTAGTCCCAGATGAGCCTGTGCAATCCGCAATCCGTCTAAGAAGAGACTTTCTTTAAACGAAAGATTTCATAAAAGCGGAAAGTGTCGTCCCTGATAATCAACCCCTTTTTCACAGAGCGCGGACCAATTATTAGTTCGCCTTACGCGTCCGAGAATGATAACGTCGACCTACTTTCT
>VMBQ01008961.1:0-27838 GCA_007657795.1 Dreissena rostriformis
TCCCAGAGCCTTTGATAATTTTTGCTGTGACTGCTCTGGGAGTCCATATTCACTCCTTCATAAACACAACCACAGTTCTCCGCAGCTGATCAGTGCGCATCCCTAAACAGACGTCGTTTGTGACAAATTAAGGAAAATTATGAATAAACTTCAGAAAAACATTAAATTTACCTAAATGGCAACCTATGGACATTATCCAGGTTTTATTGTCCACTTTTTGGGATAGCCCATGGCTTTGGAATTGGGAATTTTATCTGCATTTTCAAGAAATTGGGAAAATAAATGCAGACGCCTTCTTTTTTCATGTGTAAAGTCCACTGATTTTGGAAAAACTTATTTGATATAACTCCTTATAATAATTAAAAATAAAAGAACCCTAAAAAACACCACAATGTTTCAACACACTATTCCTGTTGACATTTTTATGTTGAAATTTGGAACAGTGGTAATATTCTAAAATCGTTATCGACTTAGGCTACATCACAAATCACGATGTGCAAAAGATTGGTGTACTGCAACCGAGTGCTGCGCCTAGCTTCTTTTTAGATTGGTCCAGCTTTCCACTACTGTCCTTTTAGTCCCGCTCTGTATCTTTTGTGATCCAAGAACTTTCCATATCATTGTTTTCAGGTTGAAACCATGGATGTCAATTTGAAAGGGTTTGGCTGGAAAAGAAAAATAGGCGGAAATGTGTCCAAATCTGCCAGCTCCGCGTTCGAACTGGAAGCTAAGGCTGAAACTGACCCGGACATAGAAAATGGAGATGTAGACTGGTTAACACTGATGCCCACTAAGAGGAAGAATGTGATTGGTCTGGAAGACGGTATTGCAAAATCCCGTAGACTGGTCCAAGAAGGGACTGTACTGGCATCTTCTGAAAGGTATATAACGTTATCTATGCTCATTAATGAACATGTAATAGGAATAGACCTTGCCTGTTGTATTCTAATATAATTGGGCATTATTTACCAGCTGATTTTTTTTCATTCACCCAACTAAATGAACTCTTCAAACACACCAATAATTGAGCTGCTTTTGTGTCAAATATGTAGATATTATCAGTAGCATGATGGAATATGATTCAGAGATAGCATTATCAGTTGTCTGTATTATTCAGATGTCTCAGAACATAAACAGAAAAATAAAAATGATATACATTAATTAATTAACTATACCAGATGCAAACAACTTTATGTTATATAGCTAGCATTTCCAAAAATGTTGCTAATTATCAAATACATTCAACCACCCTTGTGATTGACATTTGTTGAAATGTTGTAATCTCATATTGAGAGCCAAGTCTGAACACAATATGGATGGTAATAATTGCTAAAACATTATATTTAATACAAATCTGAAAGTACTTTTTTGACTCACCCAATATATAAACACTGTGAACAATGTTATTTAGGTACTGGGAAGCTCTGAAGAAATGGGACGAGGCTTTGCAGTACACACCATCCGACGAGAAAATTCATGAAATGAAAGCCCAGGTAGAACACTAAAAAATCCATGCTTTATTGAGGTTTTTAAATTTCGAATTTATCTATTTTTACTGTTTTTTTTTTGAAAAAATAAGATTTATAAAAGTGATTGAGTGTACGGTATGCGGCAAGAGATGAAACAGGCACATTGTACCTGTATTAAGCTTTACATTGTAAGTCTTAAAAGCCCAGTTGAGCTATTACGATCACACGCAGTTGATCCACAGATGTTATATTTTTTCATTATTGATGAAATATATGAGTGTCATGCTGGAAAAACTGGGCTTAATGCATGTGCGTAAAGTGTCGTCCCAGATTAGCCTGTGCAGTTCGCTTACACTGGATTTTCGTTTAGAAGAGACTTCCTTTAAATGAGAAATTCCATTAAAGCAGAGAGTGTCGTCCCTGATAAGCCTGTGTGGACTACGCAGGCTAATCTGGGGAGACACTTTACGCACATGCATTAAGCCCAGTTTTCCCAGAACGAGGCTCATAAAACATGTCTTTTCCCAGGCATTGATGGAGCTCTGTGAGATATATCCTGCAGTACAGGCAGCCAAGAAGGCAGTCCAGTTTGCCCCAACATGGTGGATTGCACATCAAACACTCGGTCGAGCATTTCTTGGGCTTGGGGAAGTTAGAATGGTAATTAACTTTCTTTTGACTGACTACGGAGTGTTTTTGAGTCAAATACTGGGCTGTTATTGGGGTCAATTCCCAATGTCAACAAATATATATTTTTCCAAAATGACTGTCTTAAAGTCCCAATGGAATGTTTCCNTTTGTGAAAAAAATATTATTTTACATCATTCATTGGAAACGAAATAATCATTTTAGTCAATTCACTTTTGAAAGTCATATTTTTTTTATTTTTTTTTTCAATTTTTTAGTGAGAACACTTGACTGAACAATTTCTATCATTTCTTTCATATACAGATGTTTGCTTTTATTGAATTCACTTAAATAGGCCATTGCTATTATTAAATTTGTATAAACAGACAATTGTGAGTTTTTGTTTCATATCACAAGGCCGTGAATAGTTTTTCTCGAGCGGTGCACTTAAACCCGGATGACAAGGAATTGTGGGAAGACGATCTGTTGTGGGCCTATTCGTTGCTACGGAAACGAGAGCAACTGGAGGAAGAAAAACGAAAGGAAAAGGAAGAAATGAAGTGTAAAGCGTGTGTCAAAATAACCGAAATTAAGCATGGCGATGAAGTTAATGCAGCTGATGAATGTGGTCCTGAAGAAGACGGCTGTAAGATCGTCAGTGTTTGTAAACATATTGGAAGTATACCGAAAATTGATGCTGGAGATACTGTAAAGAAACTTCCAACAAATTATGTGCAAATGAGGGATCTACCACCATAGAGCGATGAGTGCAAAATTAAGATTGGTTGTTTAGATGTTGATTGTATTGTTGAATAATAAATTTTGTGTTAACTATTAAATATTATTTGTTGTATTGAGGCTTTCTTTTCTGTTTGACAAGTGTGTCATTTAAGAAACAGGGTAATACTCGGTTATGGATGCTAAAGGTTTAGCATGACTTTAAGAAAACTATTTTAATATGATAAGAAATACTTTGATCACAGTTGCTTGCTCTTGTTCTTTCAAAATTGTAAATTTTCCTACACAAGTCTAAGGGCCACCAAAATATTTAAGGGCCATTGGCTTGTTGGTGCATGCTATTGCCTAATTTCCACCCATGTATTAATATAGATAAATAAAAGGGGCTATGTAAGGAGTAATTATCCGTGTTAAGTGTATTCTGTTCTTACTCTAAATGCCTATACCATGCTTAATTATAGTGCGAAATATTTCAAACCACTCAGTACAAACGTTTGTCATCTAATTCTCTTGTCCGGGGTGTCACAATAACCTAGGAATGATTGTCCGGGATGTCAAAATAACGTGTGAATGATTGTCATGTTAGAAAGAAACAACAACGTAGGAACCAACGTTTGACATGGGTCAAAATAAGCGTAGGAACAATTGTCCGTAGGTACAGATGTCCGGATACCGAATATATGCTAGATGATTGTGAATTTGATGATGATTTTTATAAGGATGATGGTGATTTTGATGATGATGTTGAATTAAGACAAACTATATATATGAACTAATTAAACGAACTGTGGTTGCTATTTGGTTTTGAAGACCGAAGTTATGTTTACACTTAGTGCGGTGATAAAGTGCCCTCTGTTTACACGATATCAAACAACTTCAATGCCTTCAGCGCTTTGATCTTACTAAGCATGCATATGCGCAACGGAAGGCGACAGTACAAATATGTTAAGGCGACAGTACGACACCCATGCAACAGTGCAATGGCGTTAATGGGTCAACACTTCAGCACGATATTACGATGGCGAACATTCTTTTACCTTTTGTTTTTGCATTTTTCGTGTTATATCCATGCGTTGGTTGAATTTTTTTNGGGATTTTTTTTTTTTTTTTTTTTTTTTTTTTTTGGGGGGGGGGGGGGGGGGTGATGTTGGACATATGTCCACCCGGACATGTGCCCTCACGGACATGTGCCCTCTAAGACTTATGCCCTCCCGGACATGTGCCCTCCCGGACTTATGCCCTCTCGTCGGACATTTGCCTCCCCCCGCTGGACGTATGCCCTCCCGGACATGTGCCATCCCGTTCTTATGCCCTCCCGGACATGTGCCATCCCGTTCTTATGCCCGCACGGACCTGAGTCCTCCCGGACTTATGCCCTCCCGGACTTACGCCCTCCCTGACTTATGCCCTCCCGGACATTTGCCCCCGGACGTATGTGCCCTCCCGGACTTATGCCCTCCCGGACTTATGCCCTCCCGGATTTATGCCCTCCCGGACATGTGCCCTCCCGGACATGTGCCCTCCCGGACATATGCCCTCACGGACACATGCCCTCCCGGACATGTGTCATCCCGAACATGTGCCCTCCCGGACATATGCCCTCCCGGACATATGCCCTCCCGGACATGTGCCATCCCGGACATGTGCCCTCCGGACATATGCCATCCCGGACATATGCCCTCCCGGACATATGCCCTCCCGGACATATGCCCTCCCGGACATGTGCCATCCCGGACATGTGCCCTCCGGACATATGCCATCCCGGACATATGCCCTCCCGGACATATGCCCTCCCGGACATATGCCCTCCCTGACATATGCCCTCCCGGACATATGCCATCCCGGACATGTGCCCTCCCGGACATTTGCCATCCCGGACATTTGCCATCCCGGACTTGTTCCATCCCGGACATTTGCCCCCTCGGACATTTTCCCTCCCGGACTTGTGTACTCCCGAAAGCGTTAGCATAGACCTGTGCAAAAGACGATGGTATAAAGGCATGTCCGCATGTGCTCAAAATATCTGGAGTCCACCCTGATTCTTTGCACTCCCGGACACTGGCCCTAAAAGTAGCATCACTAATAGCCATCTTAATAAGGTCATGATAATAAGAAATTATTGAAAAAACTAATGTTTCATCGAAATAAAAAAATGACTTAAATAATACTTTATTGCAATCAATTATTTATACACTCTTTGTTGGCAATTAACTTGGTTAAAATGAATTGTTTATCACTTCACAAATTGTGTTAACATAATTCGTGGATTGGTTAAGTGAAGGGAGTGTATTTTTCCTCCGTGACTTATTTTTTTTNTATGTCCGGGTCGGCGTATTGCCGGGAGTGCATATATGTTCGCCTATGCTCAAATATCAGGAGGGCCCAAATCCCTGAGTGTTTCTGTCCGGCTTTCGCTCTTCGCTAGTGCAAGCTTATTTTATAGGCCTACTATATTTTTCACAGATAATCATTGTATAAACTTTAATTCACAAACCAATAGAAATACGACACTCGCATAATCAACAGTTACATAGGCGGTCTGCACAATTGCCCACGCATAAAGGCCTTCTTTATCACGCGCGCAAATGTGCGAACGTTTCATCAAAGGTAGTACTTCCAGTCGTACGGTACGACTTACGTTAATACCAACTCTCCGTTTAAAATGCGTTTCATCAAACACAGCGTAAATTACTATTACATACATTTCATACATCAATATCACGGTGCCTATACCACGTGACTTTTTAGGATCTGTGTGGGGACAAAACTGTCGACAAAAGCGCGACTCAGGTAGCATTTTCAAGGATTTCTTTTTAAATATTTCACTATTTTTAATGGGATAAAGTGGGGAGCCCGCTAAATCGTTAGAGTTTTCTATATATATATATAATGATTTTTTTAAACAAATAACTATTTTGTCAATAAAGTGAACCGCGCGTTTTAACGGGTAGAAAAATGAATGATTAGTGTGGGGAATTTATTTTACTTTGACACAGAAACATCACCTCTGGTAAAATTAAGCAATACACGTTAAGGGCGGAACTTATAATATATCATTGTGTATGCATTTTCAGGTTTCTATTATATATTTATGAAAAACAGTTCAAGAAAACATTCTTATTGTAATATGATCTGTGTGGTATACGTTTTTAGAAGGATCTGTGTGGTATCCGTGCTCCTACAATTTACGGATAAATTGTTATAGTAGCTACAATACATATAATAAATATTTAATTTCAAAGATATTAATTACCTGATAATCGGACCTGGTCATGACACACATCTATATCGATACATTTATATAAATACGGGAGTGATCTGGTACAAAAACATCGCACAACTGAAGCGTACATATTGAAAACGTACCCAACTGTGGTCAAAATGTACCTCAAGACTTCTCAAAACTTATTCAGGGTAATGCGGCGTTGCATGTCCATCGGCAAAATATTTTAAACATCGGACATTCATTTTTGTAATAGCGACCCGAATATTCGTTTGCCAGAGACAAGTATATTATGTACAGGGGCAAATGTGTGTACTTTGTAAAATTATCTCTTTACCCACATTAAGCGTACTAGCGAGTCTATTTCAAAACCGTTATGCCTATTGTTTAATAAATCATTACAAGAATGCACATTTCCTTCTTTATGGAAAAATGCAATTGTGATGCCCTTATTCAAAAAGGGTGACTCGAACATACCTTCAAACTATCGCCCCATCTCTCTTTTAAGCTGCATAGGAAAACTTATGGAGCGTGCTGTATATAAACACTTGTATAACCATTTTATTGCACACAATATAATTTATTGCAAACAATCAGGATTTCTTAGAGGATACTCAACAGTCTATCAACTTATTGATATATTTGATCAAATAGCTCGATCTATTGACGACAAGAAACTTAATTGTATGATTTTTTGCGATATATCCAAGGCGTTCGACCGAGTTTTGCATCGAGGTCTTTTATTCAAACTTAAACAAAATGGCATAAGTGGAAATATACTACATTGGATAGTGAGTTACTTGTCTAACCGTACCCAAAAAGTATTTGTCGGCTCAGCAAAGTCGCAGTCATTAGAAGTAAATGCCGGTGTCCCCCAGGGCTCAGTATTAGGACCGTTGTTTTTCCTGATTTACGTAAATGATATTGTAGAAAACCTTTTAAGTATTACCCGACTGTTTGCTGATGATACTTCATTATCATGTACCACATCTGTATTAGCTGATCTCGAGGGTATCTCGAAATCTTAGAAACGCGGAAGACTATACTATTTTGTCAAGAAGAACTTTACTTTATTCACGCTCGTTTTTACCATCTGCCATTAATCCATGGAATTCGTTACCCATTGATATACGAAACATTGACAACATTTCGAATTTTAAAACTTCATTGAAACAATTATTTAATTTATGCGAAGATAATCCCCAATACTTTTACACTGGGGATAGACCCTCATCAATTCTACATGCCCGTTTAAGAAATAATTGCAGCAACCTTAACTCGGACTTATTCATCAATCATTTAAAAAACACTCCCCTATGTGCGTGCGAAAATGATGCTGAAAATGTTACGCATTGCCTCTTTCATTGCCATACATACCGTTTGCAGCGAATAGCTCTATTTACTGCGCTACGATCGTTTCATCCCCTTAATTGTGAGATGCTTCTTTATGGTAAGCCTTCATTAAATAATGAAAACAACACCATCATTTTTAACGAAGTTAAAAAATATATTATGACGACAAAGCGATTCATTACTTAGCTAACTTTTTTTTCATTTTGCTGGACAGGACTTATTGCTATCATTATTACTNATACGTATATATATATATATATATATATATATATATAGAATTAAAGATATAAAAATTAACAACTTAGTATATTGCTACCCCAATGCGGATCTAGTGTGGTTACTTTTATTTTCAGTTGCACATTTCTCGTGAGAAAGGAGGTGTTCTTGATATAGGTAAATATCGTTATTAGAAAATCTTGATATAGGTTAATCTTGATATAAGTAAATATCGTTATTAGTAAATCTTGATATAGGTAAATCTTCATATAGATAAATCTCGTTATTAGTAAATCTTGATATAAGTTAATATCATTATAGGTAAATCTTGATGCAGGTAAATCTTGATATAGATAAATCTCGTTATAGGTAATTTATACATTATTGTTTAAATGTAATGACTGTGACAAAAAAAAAAAAAAAGTTTGTAAATTGTTTGACTCTTGTTTAGGTTCTATATTAAATTAATTTATGTTTCTGAAGTACGGGGTTTTACAAAGTCAGATGATATTGAACGCATTCATTTTTTTTATTGATTTGAACTTGATTAAAACGAATTCCTTCCTCATTAAAAGTTCCGAGCGTACCCATATTTACCTTGTTTTACAGGTCCCGTAACCCAAGTGTACGCGAGCGTTCGCCAGACGGAACTCCCCGGACCTGGTTCCCAATGCACAACGCTAGCGCTCAACGCCATCCTGCACTGGGAGCTGGTACGGCGGCGAGGGAAGAACTCCCTGACTGCCGAGATGGTCGATGAGATAATGGTCACCGGAAACCGCCTCCATACACGGTTAAGGTATGACCCTTCAAAAACATTAAAAGGACACTACCGAAGAGTGACAAGAGTTTTAAAATTATTTCCATGCAAAGTTGACAATTTTTCCCTAAGTGAATGTTTTTCACTAAATAATCATTTCAATATCCCAAATAAACCAGAAAATTATAATTCTGTTAAATTGTTAATAAACAATGCGATTAAGTAGTTAGCATGTATTTAGTTCACTTCGAAATCATTTCTAATAAACAACATTAATTTATGAACAATTTTAACATGATCACAGATTTTTTTTTTTTTTCGATTGACGCGCCGGTTTACGCTGTTGATACAAATTGCTGACTTTCAAGACAAACAATCTCAGAAGCTAAACTATTCAATTTTACATTATACCTTTTAACAAGTGAGTGAAATAACAGGTAAGGTTTTCAGATTGTTTTAGAATCAAAATAATTTTACCTAAGTATCATTTATTTGTTAATAAACGACGATGTTTCAGACACAAAACTCACATACCGAATTTAAAATCGATAATTATAGTCAAGCCATTAACAAAGCATGATACCTTATCATGCGCTATTTTGTGTAAAATACTATAACTTAAAGCATGTGGTATTTACAAACAATTTAAGTCTGAATGATATAATATCTCATTTGTTATACTATTCAGACTGCTAGGTGTACGCGGGGCAAGCGAACGCGCGAGTGTTTCAAAATAATAAACATCTCGTCTGGAAGACGATCGTTCCGCCCACTTAATCACGTGATATAGCGGCCAGAAAAACCTAGACAAGCTAACACCAAAGTGGCGTCTCAGCTTATAGATTACGCGACATTCTGGATGATTTGTATAAACATTTTAATCTCTTATAACACTGGTAAAATTGTTTTGTATCTTTGATTGATTTGAATATGCAAATAATATTAGTTTTTTGCGCGGGTACCGAAATCCCCGATGTAACTAGGTTTAATGTTGGTATTAATAATAAATAACACTTCTACAGTGGTATCTACCGATGTTATTTACGTAAGTATTAACAAAAAATTGTATGCACATGCATCTAACACGAACAAGCGATTTATAACTGGGATTTCGGAAAGTCAAACTCGCTCTCACACGCTCGCGCGGGTACCGAAATCCCCAATGTTTCTATGTTTAATTGTGGCCATAACATGACAGCCTACAGTGTATTTGTCGTCTATTTAGATGTTGTTCAATATACAGTGCCATTTCGATGGTTTCAGAGATGTCTACCGGATAAGCAAAGTGGACGACAACCGAATAGGAATCGACGACATTCCACTGGACAACTTCCTTCCGTTGTTCAACGTCTTTGGACAGCGGAAGGTAAACATCCAACGCAACGATGATACCAAGTACGTCTGCACCAGCTATGGTCCGAAGATAGCAGGCGACGTTATGACATTGAGAGTAAGAAAATTTCAGTTCTCCTTCATCAAACTTTTTATAATTAATGTTTTCGTACATGTTCGTAGGTTAATTGGACTTAATTCACTAGTTAGTTAAGACATAATTTTATTAATCTATTCTTATTGATCTGGTGTTTCTCGATCATGCAGGAAGTGTGAAAAAAAACAAAAATAAAATAAAAAAATACCCAAATTAATTTTATTCTGAATATTGATAAATATTGGCACAATTTAATGGCGAACTGTATATAGAATTAAAATACGAAAATCATTTCAATTCAATGCGATGATTATTCCTATATGGCCTTCGGCTGCTGTTTTCAGAAGCGGACTTCTTTTCAATTGTTTGCGATCAAATTGTCAATGCTTATTGTGTTCCTTATTTCTACGAAAATCAGCCAGTATCATGTAAAAATGCTCAGTTCGTATCGAGTAAGGATAAAAGTAAATTTAAAAGAAAAAGTTTCACTCTTTCCTGATATATTTTGCTTTGAAAAGCATATTGAGACGAAATATATCAGGAAAGAGTAAAACTTGTTCTGTGTCAATGTAAATATATGTTATTCATTGCTCTCTGTCTTCATTCCTTGAATAAAAGCATCATTTAATTAATAGCCTATTTCTCTTGCTTCCTTGCTCCCTAAATTCCATGATTGCTTGTTTCTTTTGCTTCTTTTTATTTTTTCTTTCATCCGTTAACTCACATACATGTTCTGATTTTCATTCACAGGATATGCTTATCAAAGCAGAAACACCAAGTGCGTTTCTGGTAACGTGTGGGCCATTTTCTCATGCCATTTTCAAAACGGAAAGCGGCTATGAGCTGTTTGATAGCCACGGTAACATAAAACAATACAACGGGCACAAGCTTAAACCGAAAGGCTCCATTGTTAGGTGAGAATTGTGTGAACAATTGTTCCTTGATCTAAGTACACAATTATGTTTTCATTAATTTGCGTAAAACACACTGATAGAGCGTAATCTATCTATGTATACACTTTATAAAACATATGCATTTGTAGTTATTGGGGTTGTTTATAACAATGTTAATGTATAATAAATATAAATTCCAATTATTTCATATGTTTGTAGTTGGTAACTAGTATTTGCTTCATAAGATTTATTTACATGTGTCTTTTCTGTACAGTTCTGTTCGTTTCTTTTAACCGACTTCGATGACATTTCCACTACTTTCAGATTCCCTTCTGTTACTTATCTAGACGAGTTCATGTTGACCATTCACGGTGAAGGTGCCTACATTCAGGTAGGGACACTCACCGTGAGACCCGAACCAGCGAAAAGGAGGCTCACGAAGGTTATCAAGTACAAAGGGTATGCAAATTTTTCTTTTTTTGTATTGCTTTTTCTTCCCGTTCAATATACTGTATTATCCTCATAAATAGGTTTTTGAGGGTTTGAGGGAATCCCACTCCACACCGTACATAGTTTACAAGCAATGTATGCATATTATAACAAGTTTTAAACATTTATCTTCAATAGCTTTTGCATTAAAATACAAACAATATTCGTATGGGTCAAGAGCATCCCACTCCACACCGTACATAGTTCGCAAGCAAGTTTTGCATAGTATAACACATTTTAAACAGTTGATCATCAATAGCTTTTACATCACAGTACAGGCAATATCTGTTTAACAAACAATATAAGAATTGATGCAAAGCATCAAAGGGCGTCGGGATTTTTAGTGTAAAAGGCACTCAATGAAGTTACATGGAACGATTTTTGTTCTACTGTAAATATATATTGGCCGATTATTTTAAACAAAATAGAACAAGATACTGGTATAACCATTATCTATGATTTTGTGTTATAACCCCCAAATAACCATTATCTATGATGTTGTGTTATAACCCCCAAATAACCATTATCTATGATTTTGTGTTGTAACCCCCAAATATTTCATAGTTCATTTTATTTACATTGGTTTCCTTTTTTTGTACTGGCATCCGTGTGCAGTTTTCATTAATGGAACAGAACTGTGTAGGTTTTAAAAAATCTGCTTCATCTTGTAAGCGTAATTTCATATTTTTCTNCTTTCAGAGAGAAAATATAAATAAAATGGAACGTTATAAACCCAATGACCTATGCATGTAGATTACAACTGGGAAAGTCGGTCGTATGACGTCACAAAAAGCCATAATGACATAATGACGTGAACAAACACATTTTTATACATTTTACAAATTGTATATAACAACCTAAATACAATTTGTATATAGAAAGAATTAATTTACAATACAGGTCCCGTATCACAACTACTGGAAAAGAGGTAACAACAGTTCCCTGTCTTCACTTTTACGCAAATCATTCAAATAGTTCATTTTGCACATGGCAGTGCAAGGAACTGTACGATTTTGCTGCTACAAAAGTGGGTCTATTTTTGTTCATTTTACAATTATAAATAATCAATTTTATCAAAAAATAAATAATTAAAATGTACATTTGTATTTGCATGTCCCAGTATAAAGGAATGCATATTTAGAAAGTTCAAATTCTGTTATTAACTCATTGACATACTTACATTCCCCCAAAATTTAAGGTAAAGTTGGCTATAGTGGCATATCCAATTTTAAATAAGAAGCAGTTTGTTACTATTATTCTTTGTACAATTCTATATTTAAACTACTGTAAATTGGTATCCCGTGTAATACGAAAATGCATATATATAGGATCTGACATGAGTTGTCATATCATACCATATTTTATTAAACGAGTTCAGGAATTTTGTAAGTAAGCGAGCCTTTGGCGAGCTTACTTACGAATTTCCTGGACGAGTTTAATAAAAGATGGTATGATATGACAACGAGTGTCAGATCTTTTTTATCACATGCTTTTAAACTAAATAAAATTCATCTTAATTGACCAAACAAATGCTGATAGATCTAAAAGTTGTATACTATCGTGACGTCCTTTCATGTTGACGACGTCATTTCACCAAAATAAAGCCATGCGATTGGTTAGTTATTGATTCTGTAGCCAATGAAAACTCTTACAAATGTTATATTACACATGTGTAATATAAAAAACATACGTAATGTCTGTATTACATTGAAACAAGGTATAGCATGTGATAAAAAATATGTCGCCATTCGTTTGTTTCAATATTGTCGCATATAACATTATATAGAATACTAACGCTTTTGTTAGTTCATCATTGCTTTACATCAAGTTCAACGCATGTACTTAAGCTGCCCATCGCTTACTATTGGTAATGGTTGTTGATGACAGTTCCTGCTCGCTTCTTAATAAGGCATACCATTTACTCACTTCAATACAAGGATAAAACAACAACTAATAGGTTTCATGACAGTAAATGAATGTTTGCAATTGCGTTAAGGTTGTTTTCATTACATATCGTGTCAAGAGTACATGGTATTTTGGTGTTGATCTGCGTATTGGATGACAAAACATACTTATCAGAAAAGTGTGTACGTCCATCTATGCCGTTAAACAATTTTATTTGAGCCCATCAACATGATTACTATAATGCAAATACAATTAGTTGCTTTCGAATATTTATTTCACTCGTCGAGTCGTGTTCTATAAATAGTATAGTTTCACTCGTTGCTACGCCACTCGTTAAAATACTGTAAAATTTTATAGCCACTCGATCGTGACATAAAATTCGATTACTCACGGAAAGTATCTTCTATATCCTAACAACGACTTTTCAAGTCGTTTAAACGAGTTTGTTATTTCCTTAAAATGTTTTTAACGTCGTGGGTACGAGTTATGTAGTCGTACATATATTTCTTAAAACATGCAAATGTCTCATCTGTGCCACCGTACTTAAGTGTAATTATATCAATTGTTATGTGTGAACCACCGCGTTGTGTACACTGCTTTATCAACCATGCGATATCACGATCCGTTTCGTTTCGTTTAATACTCTACACACACGCAAAATTCCACGTTAGTAAGTACTTTAAATTGCGAGCCTGTCTGAAGTAGAAATGGAGATTTAATTTAAAAAATGCATATGCTGGAAAATCATGGGATAACAGGTTATTGTGTATCAGCTTAATTGCATCTGTTGTATTGTACATGTATATGTTGCGTATAATCAGTTCGAGTTTGTCAAGCTGTTACTTGTAAGCAAAATGGCGGAACAAACAAATACACGTACTCCAGTTCGAGATGGATCTGACATTATTCTGGACTATTGTTGCTATGTGTGTGAGCAGAACGGTGTTCAAAAGGAGGCCTCACATCACTGCAAACAGTGTTCGAAGTGTTATTGTTACACTTGCTTACAACTACACGACCAGATGTTTAAAACGCACGTAGTGTTTGGGCGAGGAGAGATGCAGAGATGGCCGATTGCCAAGACAACAGTAGATGTCCTAACACAGTGTCAGGAGCACAACAACCACACTATTACCTTGTTTTGCGAAGATCACAAGGCGTTGTGTTGTCTTAAATGTGTGACAGAAAATCACAAGTGAGTTATGAAAACTTATTTTGTTTATACAATTTTACCTCCAATTATTTACATAAATTATAACTCATTCGCAAAATGAAAATAGATAAATGCAAACATTTCCTGGCAGTGGTAACATTTGTATGCCCGATATAAAAGCCACAATCCCATTTCTTCAGAAAATACCATCCGAGCAGATTATTAGTTTACTGTTACTTCTAGCTACCATAACTTAAAATGTCGCTTTTCATATGTTCTGGCAATACGCGACATAAAGTCATGTAATGTGTGAATCCCCTATAACAAAGTTTTCAAATGTAAAAGTTGATCGACGGTCAACTTAAAAACTCCAGCAGTTCTTTGTTATGCAGAACTGACTTAAATATGCACAATATTGGATAGATCGATAATTCGTACACTCATATAGCATACTTTTGACAAAATATTGAATACACAAACATTAAAAGCTGTTTCGTTGTAAATGTGGTGGCTAGCTTATTGCTAGAGCGCATGACTATAAATCCGAGGTTCTCTGGTTCAATCCTCTATAGAGCTATTCTCCCCTACCTCTGATTCAAGTATGCACGTTTTCATTTACTGGCAAAAGCGTGTGCACTTAGTATTGGTACACCAGCGATCCCAGTTAGTAATCTGACCGTCATGTTATAACCGAAATACTGAAAACAATCCCACTAAACAAAAACAAAACAACACATAAAACAACAATGTGGTTATTGTCCGAGTCGAATTATGTTGTGATATGACCATTTTGCGGTATTTACGTGACTTTTAACAATTCTTTATATAAACAAGACATGTGGGAAAAATCTCTGATCGTCATATCAATAAGGAAGCCAGTTTTGTTGACCATTTGACCACACGACGAGGGTTTCATTCGAGTATTTTCGAATCGACTTTTCTCAGGTGATCAGCTTTGTCCAAAAAACATTCGATTTCCTTTTTACATTTTTGGTTTAATAACTAAAGTCTGACTAGCGTACTCATTGTTTTGATAGTGCTGTTTATTCCTTGTCTATGTATTTATTTATTTGTATGCCCCCTTCTTCGAAGAAGAATGGGTATATTGTTTTTTGCCTGTCTTTCTGTCTGTCTGTCATTATGTCTGTCTGTCTGTCATTCTGTCTGTCTGTCTGTATGTCTGTCTGTCATTCTGTCCCAACACTTTAACTTTGGTCATAACTTTTGCAATATTGAAGATAGCAATTTGATATTTAGCATGCATGTGTATCTCATTGAGCTGCACATTTTGAGTGGTGAAAGATCAAGGTCATCCTTCAAGGTCAAAGGTCAAATATATTGGTCCAAATCGCTCAAAAGGGTGCATAGTGTTTCTCAAACACATCACTAGTTTTAAATACTCATTAAACTGGCATCAGAATAGCTAAACTCCATAGAATCAATTTTGTTTTTGAAAACAGTATAAGCACATGTGTTGTTTATATAAAGAATAGTTAAAAGTCACGTAAAATAACGCAAAATAATCAGTTTTAATGATTCAAGAAGAGTTTTGTAAGTTTTTAATCTGAAATGATAAATGTAGTTTTTATGACAACTTGATAATGCTTCAACCTGGAAAACACTGTATATGGTTTTCGTAGTTTAAAATAGTTTTATTATATCATTCATTAACCACGATGCCTATACCACGTGACTTTTTAAGATCTGTGTTGGGAGAATAATGCGCGACCCAGATAACATTTATAAGGATGTCNAAGCACCCACAGCCGAGCGTTGGCATCCGCTCGACGGTGCTCTTGTTAAATTAGTGTTCGACGTTTCGTCCTCGCGCTTAACAGATCTGCGCATGGTCCGTAACAGACGAATTAAGACGATCAATTAAAAAGAAAAAAGACGAATTAGCAAGGTCAATGAAACAGACAAATTAGCAAGGTCAATAAAACAGACAAACTCGCAAATTTGTAATTTTATGTGATATATCTACGAACATATAAATAAAACATATTTTGTTTTTTAGATACGTGCCCTTTTTGCCAACGGTGCCAACGACTGAGTCGCAGATTACAATTATAGTGCCCGCTCATCACGTGGCGTCAACTGACTGTGAAGATAGTCCGTATGTCACCATGATGGGTGCAAGAGATTGAATATGTTCATGGATAGCTTACGCCCAAGTTTCATATAATCACGGAAGGACACAGCAGTCCCGAATCGTCCCAGATTCCTCGGATCAAGATTAGGGTCGATCCGGGACGATCCGTGGACATTTGAATGTTCGATCGTCGACGGTCTTCCAAAGACCATCACCCCGGTGACGATACGGTATCCACACTGACCAACCCGTAAAAACACGGACAGTCCCAGCAGCAACACACAATCAACACGGCGCATACATGGACTGTCCCGGTACAACACGGCAGATACACGGATAGTCCCGGATAAACACGGACCAAGATTTCATCTACACGGACATCCCGGACCTAAACGAAAACAACACGGATAAACACGGCAGCGATATGGACTAAACACGATGTGCCCCGTACCGTCAATAATTTATATACAAGCAGGTTGATTTTCGGGGTTTAAATAAATTCGGCTGTCCGGTTAGTGCATTGGTTGGTACACGCGCGTCTCACATAGAAAACCCGGGCTCAATACCCGTTCCCGGCAGCATGTGGATTTGGTTGGTTGTCACCTTTCCGGACAGGTGGGATTTCCTCCGGATATCCCGGCTTCCCCCAACAGCACGTGACCACACTTATATTGAAATCTTGCAGTAAAAAATAGCCTGAAATTTCAGGTATGATTCAAACTTCGTATCGTGCAACATTTCGTGAGTGAAGTAAATCAAGTAGGTAGGAGTGCAAGGACATACGCCGAGTCATCACCTACTGCAATCTCAGGTGCGGAAGGGCCTAATGAGCTCCAAAATAAAATGCACACACACATTTCAGAGTTCATCCTTCCACGTCTGAGGCTCCATTATGTGAAGACATGGAGTGTATCCCAGCAATCATACCTAAGTTATTCACTTCACTCACGAAATGTTACGAAATTTGAATCATTCCTGCATTTTCCAGCTAGTGTTTTACTGAAAGATTTCAATATCAATGTGGTCTTATGCTGTTGGGGAGAGCCGGAGTATCCAGAGGAAACCCCACCTGTCCGGTATGGTGACAACAAACCAACTAACATGCTGCCGGGAACGGGTATTGAACCCGGGTCGCCTAGGTGAGAAGCGCGTGTACCAACCACTGCGCTTACCGGAGAGCCGATTTGAAGGAATCACCGAAAATCAACCTGCTTTTACATACATTATTGTCGGTCCGGGGAAAATCGTATTTGGTCCGTATCGCTGCCGTGTTCGTCAGTGTCGTTGTCGTGTAGGTCCAAGGTTGTCCGTGTAGATGACGTGTCGGACCGTGTTTATCCGGGGCAATCCGTATCTCTGTCGTGTTGGTCCAGGACAGTCCGTGTGGGTGCCGTGTTGATTGCATGTTGATGCAGGGGCTGTCCGTATTGGTACGGCTTTATCGTGTAGACACCGTGTCGTCACCGGGATGATGGTCTTTGGTAGACCGTTGACGCTCAACAATTCCAAAAAGCCCGCGGATCGTCCCGGATCGTCCAGGATCTTGATCCGGGTTAATCCGGGACGATACGGAAGTACCGTGTACATCCGTACTTATAATGGACTGGGGCTTAAAGACCACGCTAAATAACCGGACTTCAATGTGGTGTAGTGGTAGGTCTATAATGTGAAATGCTCCTGCTATCAGCCGACTCACCGGTCAATCCATTTCCGTTCTCAACTGCTTATGGGGGGAGCAGTTATCGCAACAGAAGTCACCGCAACAAGAACATGACGACAGAGAACTATATTCACTCTCGTGCAACTCAACAAAAATACAACAGTGGGCCAACATAGCGAAAAAAAGCGCAATTGAGTGAATCTATGTAAGACTTCCCAAAACGCGACATTGAGTGCATCTATGTAGGACTTTCCAAAAAGAGACATCAAGTGCATCTATGTAGGACTTTTCAAAAAGCGACATCGAGTGCATCTATGTAGGACTTTCCAAAAAAGCAACATTGAGTGCATCTATGTAGGACTTTCCAAAAAGCGACATCGAGTGCATCTATGTAGGACTTTCCAAAAAAGCGACATTGAGTGCATCTTTGTAGGACTTTTCAAAAAGCGACATTGATTGCATCTATGTAGGGCTTTCAAAAAAGCGACATCAAGTGCATCTATGTAGGACTTCCCAAAAAGCGACATTGAGTGCATCTATGTAGGACTTTCAAAAAAGTGACATTGATTGCATCTAAGTAGGACTTTCCTAAAAGCGACATCGAGTGCATCTACCGGTATGCAGGAAATCCCAAAAAGCGACATTGAGTGCATCTTTGTAGGACTTTCCAAAAAGCCACATCGAGTGCATCTATGTAAGACTTCCCATAAAGCGACATTGATGCCATCTTTGTAGGACTTCCCAAAAAGCGACATCGAGTGCATCTATGCAGGACGTCACAAAAAGCGACATTGAGTGCATCTAAGTAGGACTTTCCAAAAAGCGACGTCGAGTGCATATATGCAGGACTTTCCAAAAAGCGACTTCGAGTGGATTTATGTAGGACTTTCCAAAAAGCGACATTGAGGGCATCAATGTAGGACTTTCCAAAAGCGACATCGAGTGTATCTATGCAGAACTTTCCAAAAAGCGACATTGCGTGCATCTTTGTAGGACTTTCCAAAAAGCGACATCGAGTGCATCTATGTAGGAATTCCCAAAAAGCGACATCGATTGCATCTATGTAGGACTTTCCAAAAAGCGACATTTAATGCATCTATGTAGGACTTTCCATAAAGCGACATCGATTGCATCTATGTAGGCCTTTCCAAAAAGCGACATTGAGTGCATCTATCTAGGACCAATCAAAAAGCGGCATCCAGTGCATCTATGCAGGACTTCCCAAAAAGCGACATTGAGTGCATCTATGTTAGACTTTCCAAAAGCGACATCGAGTGAATCTATGTAGGACTTCCCAAAAGGCGACATTGAATGCATCTATGTTAGACGTTCCAAAAAGCGACATCGAGTGCATCTATGTAGGACTTCCCAAAAAGCGACATCGATTGCATCTATGTAGGACTTTCCAAAAAGCGACATTTAGTGCATCTATGTAGGACTTTCCATAAAGCGACATCGATTGCATCTATGTAGGCCTTTCCAAAAAGCGACATTGAGTGCATCTATCTAGGACCTATCAAAAAGCGGCATCCAGTGCATCTATGCAGGACTTCCCAAAAAGCGACATTGAGTGCATCTATGTTAGACTTTCCAAAAGCGACATCGAGTGCATCTATATAGTACTTCCCAAAAGCGACATCGAGTGCATATATGTAGGACTTTCCAAAAAGCGACATCGAGTGCATCTAGTTAGGACTTTCCAAAAAGCGACATCAAGTGCATCTTTGTAAGGTTTCCCACAACCTGCTCCGGGTTTATTCGGTTTGAAACGTTGGTGTTCGTTCATCACACTTGCAGCAGTGTGTCCATAAGTGTTGCTTCGAAAGCAGTACCTTAACACCTTTATGCATAAGTATGGAGATGCATGACTTGAACAATAGAATAATAATAGTAATATAAATTGTATGTGCAAGATATTTAAATTAAGATGTATGTGAAAGTTATGTATCAGCAGAAGTTTATTAAACTTAAAGTGTATGTGCTTTTCTTTTTACATACATGATTTATTTTTATTAACGCCAATAAAGCACCATTTGTTGACCATAACATTCCTTGGTTAATGTATTGGTACCGAGTGTCCTTATGGTCATTTAATGATTATTTAAGTAAAGAATAAATACATGCTGTGTAAAATTGATGATATATATATATAGTATATAGCACAGAGCACTTTAACTAACTGAGCAATTCTGATTCAATAATGCATAAGTAAACATTGAGTGTTTTTGATATTGATGTAACAACTTTTTTATTTCGACCGGTACACAACATAGTGATTTTGTGCACAGATTTTTGAAAGTGAAATATAACTAGAAGTTTATATTTAATATAAAACGATTTTTTTAGCGGATTCTCGCGCTTCTGACAAAATAACATATTTGCATGATCAAAATTTAAATAAATTATTTAAAAAGGCATATCGACGGTGTTTCCTCCATAATATAGACACGTATCTTAGATTCTTAACAGTTAATGTTCAATCTTTTCTCGCAAATGTTTATATTGTATTATAAGTGTATTGTTGAAATCGTTAAGAAAAATATAGAATAATTATGTAAAACAAATATTTTCGACACAAGTCTCCAGTGAGATTTGGACTCACCCCTAAAATATTGCACATTAATGAGAAATTACTACCTTTAGGTATAATTTATTCATAGTGCGCATGCGCATAGAAGTACGTCATGCATGTATATTAAATTCGTGACGACTGTGCTACTACTACGTATTTTCCGCGGATGCGAAAAGTGACCCATGGACAACATATTATATTTATGAAACATTTACTGAGCATTTATAGACAGGAGACCTATGTGTTAAGAAACCATTTTTATAAATGCGTAATACAATATATGATTATTTTTGCAAATTGTTTGTTATCAATTATTTGGCGTCGATATGCCCCTTAAACACACAAAACAAATGTTTCTTAAAGCAATTATAATGAAACTTAGTTAATAAATAATTAACATCTAGTCCTTGCAAGGGTTGCATGATGCGTGCTTTAGGGTCAAGGTAACTGTAACTTAAAATAGACAAAAATGGATTTCCCTTATTAACTTAAAAAACAAATTGAGCTATTTTCATGCAATTGCATGCATATATGCGTTCCATGAGATCTTCATTTGGTATTGCAGATTGAGACAAGGTCATTGTTACTTAAATAAATGGTGTTCCGCTCAATTACTTAATAATCCTTTTAGCTATTCTGGGATTTCAACGGGATCAATGTAAGAAGATTTAAGAATTGTTTGTACTCAATAAATCAAAAACAACTTGAGCAATTGTATCCATTGATTGCACATGGGATGAGTGTGATCAAGGTCAATACCACCGTAACTTTATATATAAAGCAATGTTTTGATTATATCTCGAGATTAAATTGAGCTATTGTGATGGGAACATATATGCATTGCACACCAACTTCATTTTTGTTTGCATACGGTGCACATGTGGTCAACGTTGTGCTTCTCGACACAGGATTATGTTTTTGGTTTGCCGTCGCTATCCAGAAAGGGTATGAACAAACTCCCTGAAATAAGTTTTATCTGTGCAAATAGAAGACCCCACGCAGTCTATTATGTATCTTAATGCAAGGAGATGTCTATGGGCAGGAAAGATCTTAATGCACCAAATACAGCTGATTTTTTTAATCAACGTCAATAAAAATTCATTAATCGCAAACAATCAAACACTTGGGGAAAATGCGTTCTTCGCAAGGTAGATATCCATTCGTAATCGACAGCACCAAGCAATCGAAAAGGGGTGCGCTTGCGTCACTCGCAGTAAAGGTCTCCTGACAATTCGGCTTATACACAAACACATCCGTTAATCTATATACAACCACAGACATTTCAAGAGTCATTTTTGGGTGTGAATTCAAAATCTTATTTCCAAAACCGACATGCCGCAACTATTTGCCCACCATTATTTTGTGTAAAGCGCGTCCTGTGTCTTCCGCGCCTAACCGGATCAGACATTGCGACCTGTCTCCTGGGAATAACCTCTCTAGAAGAACGCATTGATATGCAAACACTTACATGTTTTCGAGCCCTATTTCGCCCGCCTGCGACAAAACTATGTCGCATTATGTTATCGTACAGACTCTTCCAACTTAAAGAGGGCGATCGACGACAGCTCGGATAGTTACCAGACATTGCCAAAATACAAATCTCTTTTTGAGCTACAATGTCACAGTTTTCCACATTATTTGCGACAGCTCCATATGTTCATATGTTTCATCTTTGAATTTCGATATTGGCAAACACAAAAAGACTTATATTTGATAACAAAATAACAAGTCTTTAAAGTTAAGTTTAAACCTATTTATGTTAGCTCGATTGCATTAAAAGTACTTTATACTACTTATTTGAAACAATCTCGAGTCCGTTTCCTGGGACTAGAACCAGTACTTGGTGTCTATGGGGTTGTCTAAAAACGCTCCCACAGTGGAGATCGAACTCGTGACCTACCGGTCGGTAGGCGGACACCATATCCACTACGCCACGGCGACCTGAGAACGAATTTCAAAAACTATTTTCAGATCTGAAATCAAACCTGACACCAGATTTATTGGCACTAATTACAGAAGACTCAGCTTGGTGAAATTAAAACTTAAGCAAAAATGCTTGAACTTCAATCAACCGACCTTAAAGCGATTAAAGATTGTAAAACTTCGGAACAGTTTAACATGCTATCAAAACAACTATACCAAAGTCTTCCAATTGCAAGCGCTGGGTTCCCACTGCCGATCATATCAACTCGATCAAGCCCGACCAAGCGGTCGGGTACTGGTCTGGTTCGGTCGGCATAAGTGGTCGGGGGCGGTCGGCATTGGTCGGGCTTCCTACCCGATATTTTTTTACATGTCAAAAAATATCGAGTAGCGGTCGGGTAGGAAATGGATCGAGAAGCGCTCGGGAAGTGGTCGTGTATTAGTCGAATAGAAGATCGAGTTGATCGTGAAGCAATCGTGTGGTGATCGGATTGACATCTTTTACACGATCTGTACCCGATCCGCTCGACTTCTACCCGAGTTATTTTAGATCGCAACACGATCCTCTCGACCTCTATTCGATTTGATGGACATATTTACTAGACTGCTACCCGACGGCTACTCGATCGTACACGATCACTTCCCGATTGCTATTCGACCATACACGAGCTCATGTCACTAAAACAAAACTCGCGTGCAAAACGTCGTGCTTGTTTCTCATAACCTTCTTAGAATTGGACGAATTAACATCCAAAGATGCCAAGAAAGGGCAAAAAGGCGACTGATACTGCTAAAACTAGTGGTAAATGTACAGTTGCTGAGACTGAAGTAACTGTATCCCCACAGGAAGAGAGGAATGATCCACCTACACCTCCACTGAGCTAGTGGAAGAACACCTTTATTTTCCCGACAATGAGGTTCCAAAATGTTTTGTTTTACTTCGCTTTCTCTACGATTCTATACAATAAACCTGACATAACACTTATTGTGTTTGCTTAGTAATTCGAAAGTTATTGTCATACATTTATTTATACTGTTAAACGGTTTGTCATGTACAAATGTATTCATAGGGTTAGTATACGGCTGTATATTTTCGACAGTTTAGGCTCAAAGGGCCTTTTTTACAAAAAAACATTAATGGTAATTTTCATTAATATTCATAAGTGTTCTTTTTATTTTGGCAGACTGAATTCAAACCCCGGAAACATTACAACGTACACTCACTTAAGACGAAGAGGATCACCTTGTTGCGTGGCTGCGAGAGAACTCGTTCCTGTTTGACAAGTCATCAGCCGGGTTTAAGTACAAGGAGAAGAAAAACAGTACATGGGCCGCGAAGGACGCGGAGTTGGGCCTTAGACCTGGTGACCTGTCTACAATATGGTACCCAAATATGAGGACACATCACTCAAAGGTTGCCAACAAATCGGGATCCTGTGCTGCACAGCGCACAGCAAGGCAACAGTGGCTTTTGGACAGCTTTGAATTCCTGCGCCCTTACCTTGTACAGCTGCGTGGCAAGAGGGGATCCAAAGCAAGTTATAAAAACTAAATAATAAATAAACTATATTATAAATGTTTAATTATACGTTATTAAGCCTTCATTATGTCTTAATTTAAATGACATAAACGGGAGTTTGTTTATTTTTAAACTCTGCATTTATTTTGGGTACATTTTGTATTTACAGTTTTCTGAGAAGAGAAAGAAGTTCGCTTCGGATGAGACCGTGGATGATGACGCAGCGTCCGATTTGTCGACACCTTCAACCTCAGCTGTATCAGGTAGCCGCCCCAAAGCAGCCCGGGTATTGTCTTCGCTGACATCCGAGTTGGAGTCCGTGCGTGGTGCCATCACAGGTGCGCAGGATGCAGCAGCCCACACTGGTCAGTTTTTTGTGTATCTGATGCGCCAAATGGACCAGCAAAGGATGAACGAGTTTGTCACCCGTGCCACGAGGATAGCTCTTGACCTTGCAGACGACAGCCACGAGGCGAAGAGACGGCAGGCCACTAAAGAAGCAGCCGGGTATGTATGTCAACAGACAGCCGCGACAGGTTTTGCCGTGCCTGTCCCTCCAACATCTACATCATATATGTACAGAACACATTCTCCCCTGTCAGCAGCTTTTGGCTCAGCAGAGCAGCAGAATCAGTTTCAGCAACTTTTGCGTCTTCTCTGTTGAGCTCCTGTAGTAGTTGCTCATATAGTGGCCGTCGCGTAAGCCACTGCTTAACCCACACTTCCCTGCGTCGTGGCCGCCTACGCCTACGCACCTGGGCGGCTTCCTCCTCCTCTAACTCTAATACAGCCATGGCCCTGTCTTTATGGAGCTCTAACCACCTGGCCCGCAACCGTAATTGTTCAATCTCAATGATGATTAAAGTGATTAGTGAACAACAATGTTTGAAGTTTTTATTCTCAAAGTTTCAATACACGACCGTTCGCGACTTTGTACGACTGAAGAACGACCATCACGATCTGGTCGTGTGAAGATCTGGTGGCGATCGAGCTGAGGTCCACTTGGTCGAGCTAAGATCGTATTGGGCTCGCGTATAGGTCGAGATGATCGAGCAGAAATCGGAAAGATGGTTGAGTGGACGTCGTGAATGAGTCGTGTGGGGGTCGTGTGTTATCGACAAGCGGTCGAGAAGAAGTCGTGTATACCCTTTTTAGCTTGGTCGGGTTTGGTCGGGAAATTTCAGTGAACGGGATGATCGAGTTGATCGGATCGGCAGTGGGAACCCACCTTACTACTGCCGTAACCGAAAACCTGACGAGCGTTTAATTGCGACACGTTGGAATTGACGTTATGACGCCACTGACACACCTTGGAAGCGATTTCCTCAGTGAAGTTCACTGGAAAACGACAACACTAGCGCACAGGAATAGTGTGTGATAATATATTTGATATTTCAAAATATTTTTACCGAATTACAAATAAAGTGTTTAAAATCAAATCCCAGCATATATTAAACAAATGTTAAGTCACCGTCAGGTGATTTCCTCCAACGGCTGTTCACTGTTGGTGTTAATGAAAAGATAAACACATCACACATTTTGACTCTCTGCAATTAATTCAAAATGCCGGTATAAAGCATACTGTACATGTTATTGGTTGAATAGTATAACAATAACAAGAATTGAAAGGGCAATTGCACATTGTTTGACAAGTGTGTGAACTAACTGCAAACGGAAAAAAAGCTTGCGTTTCAAGTCGGTCCAAAGTTACCAGCATTTTGCTCGGCTAAAGACCACTAATTGCAGAACGATATTTGTTGTCATTCGCGCTGTAAATGGGATACACAATTCGTTAAATATGTTTATTTTGTTTGCGTTTTTTTATGCAAATGTTAATGAATGCATTTTTATGACTTCATATTCCCTCACGTCGACGTAATAGTATGTCCGTTGTGTTTAGGTTATCGTTAACGTGTAATTTACGATCTATCTTGCATCCATGTATTAACTACATATGTAAGCACTATATATAATAATAAATATGTATATATTACATAATATTATGTTGGACCTGTGGCAGATCTGACCGGTGTTTTCACAAACACCGTTGTATTTACATTGTATAATTTCAATTGTGGTTTATGCATTTGTTCTTAACAATACTCATTAGTTAGTAAGACCAGGGGCATATATGTGTACACATAAAGTAAGCAACCGGTTGCGAATTTTGGGTCTTTAAGCAAAGTAGTAATGGAACGTTATGCCAATAAGAGCGAGTCCTCGGATTAGCTGCTGAAGAAAGTATTAATAACTTTAAATGTATAAATATATGTGTTTAACCCAATCATGTGGATTGAAACGAACGTGATAACTTAATTAAACTGCAAACAGTAAACATATAAATAGTGTCCGGAATCTAAATAATCAAATCACTGAACTTGATTAGAACAGCTATCAGTTGACATAGATACACAACTAGCTTTTTTAGGCGAAATAAAGTTGTTTGTTTCCTCTAACATCGCAAAAAATAGGATATGTATGTCGGTTTAACGGTTTTTTCATTTTACTATTTTTTCTGATACACAACTAATTTCCCACTGAAATAAGGATTTCACGTGTAAGACGTTTTACAAATCTCAATTCAACCTTCCTTTTTTATTTTAAAGTATACTTTTACATTAATAAAGCGAGTATACTGGAACGCAGAAACCATGATCGAACACTCAACATGGAATACAAAACAAGTTTGGGGTCGGCACATAAAATCGGGTCGGGTAAGTTGAAACACACAATAGATTTTAGGCCTTATTGCGGTTTATGCTCTGAAACTAATCGAACAGTTACACTTAGCCAATTATTCGTTGCAAATCATTGGCGATAGCAAAACGATTGTTTTCAATAAACTTTGCATTACTGTCGTTATTTATTCATATTGGACAACATTATTTTTGTAAAATATATTGAATACAAACGAGTATATATCTGATCTATGGTGAATATGTTTGTACTGTTCCTAGCTAATGTATAACAATGCTGGACCTCAAAACACAGTTTGGCCTTTTATGCAATGCGGAGATATCTTCGTTATCACCTACATCACGAACACAATTGTATTTATACGTACTGAATACATATATGTTATCGTCATTTATCAATTCGACTTTTCTAGTTGGATAGTTGAACAGTGAATTCAGGTTGGTAAAAATATGTTATGTCCAGTATATATTCGGATTTATCTGTTTATAAAGCATTTAATGTAAATATATTAGAAAACGCACTCGTATTTCTTCTCTCCTTCTCGACGAACACGTTTTTCTACTTTATTCAATAGCTTTATATGCATACTGTTATACGTGTGTGCTTTTTTGTTAAAATATACTTAAGTTATTATTTGTGTGCCTATATATTTCTTGTACACGTCCTGAACATAAATATGAATATGAGTAATAGGGTGCTGCAAAAAAAGATGAAAGTATCAGGATATTGTTCTCTAATCCTACATTACATGTTTCTAGTTAGAGAAAAGCTGTAAACAAACATTTTGCTGAAAATAACAACATTTAGGACTGGTTCAACGCTTTTAAAGTTTGAAATAAAAGCTTCATTTAATATATGCATATGTGTCGTGTTCTGACAAAACTGGGCAAACTGCTTGTGCGTAAATTATCATCCCAGATTAGCCTGTGCAGTCCGCACAGGCTAATCAGGGACGACAATTTCCGCTTTTATGGATTTTTTGGTTTAAATGATGTCTCTTCTTATCGAAAATCTAGCTTAGGCGGAAAGTGTCGTCCCGGATTAGCCTGTGCGGACTGCACAGGCTAATCTGGGATGACACTTTACGCACAAGCATTTTGCCCAGTTTTCTCAGAACACG